>JAAKBD010000331.1:0-222596 GCA_012656105.1 Phytophthora syringae | reverse complement strand
GTGATGCTTATCTTAACCGGATTGCATGGACTCACCTACATTTATCACGAAGTGAGTTGGATGGAGAAGGTCGTCAAAACCCGAAGGTTTTGTTGGGAATGGTTGCTTTCTTGGCGATGAACGTGCTGTATTTCCTCTCTCGGATGTATTCGTCGACGTTTTCACGAATTGTTTGTGAGAACACACTGGATTCTGTTTATTGTGGTCCTTGTAGCTGCGGTGCTTCATGGCGGCATCATCGCATTGATTGGGGTCTTTCCGTGGGAAATCGACATGGTCTTTCGACTCGTTTACCGCTCACGAATCTACAGCAACGGCACTTTATTCGGAACCAGACCTCAGTCTTCAATTAGTGATCTCTACACGGAAAATTCCATACAAACAACACAGAAGATGAACAAACAGCGCCTGGGAATTGCTGCCCGAGACCAAGTTGAGGTTTTTCAACTGCCTGACGACATCACCTGCATCCAGTTTCCACGTGTAAGACTCGATACTGGCGAAGAGTTCACGTATAAGGCTGGTCAGTACGCATTTGTGAATGTTCCGACGCTGTCGGCTCTCGAGTGGCATCCATTTAGCATCTCGTCGTCGCCTCACGAAGAATTTGTCACTTTTCACATCAAAGCACTCGGTGACTGGACTACGAAGCTCTTGCTCGCTGCTCCTGAAGCTCGAACAGAAGCGGATGCTCCCTTTAACATCTTAATTGACGGTCCGTACGGTAATTTATCCATCGACCTCGAGGATACCAAGATATATTCCCACTTTGCAGTTTTGCAGGTGGAATGGGCGTGAATCCGATGCGCTCCATCGTGAATTGGCTGCACCACGAGTGTTACTTCCAGAAAACGCGAATCTGTAGTTCGAACATAGTGAGAACTATCATGGGCATATATAGGATGTTGCGCGAGCGTGTCTGTCATCACTCTACATTCGCGCGACTCCGCTGCAACATCGATCACCATGTGTGGTCCACATCTCCGCAAGCGAGACACACAGACTTGCAGTCGAGCCGTGCCGTCGCACCACGTCCGTGACCGAGACCATCTCTAGCGTGCCCGACACGGCGCCGAGCTTCGCGCAGCTGCGCGACGCGTTGCTGGACCTGTCGAAGCCCGTGGACTAGCGCACGCGCGTCATCTTCTACCTGCGCTCGCGCGGCCGTCTGGCGGACCTGCAGGTGCTGCTCACGGCGCTGCGGAACCGCCAGGACTCGGAGCGCATGCGCCACGAGCTGGCCTACATGATCGGTCAGTTCCAGAGGGAGGAGGCTAGCGAGACGCTGCACGAGGTCGTGACCAACGAGAGCGACGACGGCATGGTGCGGCACGAGTCGGCCGAGGCACTGGGCGCCATCGGCTTGGCCCAGTCGCTGCGCGTGCTGGAGCAGTTGAGCGTCGACCCGGCACCTGAGGTCGCGGACACGTCAGGGGCTGCCGGTGGCGCAGTCAGCCAGCGGACGGGCGTGCGAGCGAGCGAGCGAGCTGGTGGCGCATGGGCGTCGGCAAGAAAGGCATCGCGTCGGGTACTACGGTAACTTCACTCGCTTCAAGCTCACGTGGTGTGATGTCTCCGCAAAGACAGTAGCTGAGCAGTCAACGCAGAACATATTCATACAATCAACCAACTCCTATTATATGGCGTACATGTTGTCACGAGGAAGGCTTTGCCGGTGCGGCCGAAACTTGGATGTTCTTGAACACGCTCTGGCCGTCCGAGAACTCCACCTTCGCCTGGCCCCCTTCCCCTTCTTCTCCAGGTGCTGCAGCACATCCTCGTCCGAGGTAGCAGCGCTTGATGACGTGCTGCTCTTCGTCTGCATCGTAGTTGGCCTCCCTGAGCCCCTTGATCACGAGCGGCGTACGAGGAGGATCGTCCTTGCGCTGTTGCGCATTTCGCTGCCGTGTGTTGAAGGTGGGATTGCAGTTACATGTACTTATATCATAATTCTGTATCCATCTGACAAACGATGGCATTGGTGGAGTGGTCTAGCGGTGTACCAACCACAAGGCTCAGCCGGGTTCGAGTCCCGCAGCGATGACACAGAGGTTCCCCGCAAGGGGGCGAACCGCCAAGTAAGTCCTTTTACATCAAAAATGTGATTCGCAAATGGGTGTTTCCTTTTCATTTGTTGTTTTTGATGGAGATTGTTTTGCGGTTGAATCACTTCACAAAAACAAAGACACCAAGAGTAACCTTTGTAGAAGGTTGCAGCTTCTGGAGCAGCCCTGAGCTGGACGAGGCGGTCGAGGTCGAGCTGCGGGGGTGATTGGAAGTGTGGCGTCGTTGCAGAGGGCGCCGTCGAGGCGACAGCATTCACATGGAGAAGCGGAGGCAGCGATCATCACGAGGAGAGAAGGTTGCAGCGGAGCTGGACGAGGCGGTCGAGGTCGAGCTGCGGAGTGTGGCGTCGTTGAGCGCCGTCGAGGCGACGGCATTCACATGGAGAAGAGCAGAGCAAGCCGAGCAGCACGGAGTCGTTGACGCTGAGGAGGAGGAGGCTAGAGGAGAGAGTAGCGTGGCCGGCGCGCTGGCCAACGGTCGTGCTGCCAATGGCTCAGTCGTGGTGGCTCAGCTGCAGGTGGAAGGTGCTGCCGTGGCCGACAATGTGCTCGAGCTCGTGGGCGTCGTGGACGAGAACGTGGTGGCCACCAGGACTGTGCATTACCAGCTCCAGGAGGGCACGATCTACATCTATGTGTCCAATGTGGCCGCCGCTGGCATCGGCTATGCTGGTGCGCTCGTGGCCCTGCAGTTCCCGTGCAATACGGTCTCGGCCGAGCAGGTGGATGGCGCCAACGATATTGGCCACTGACTGGCCATGCGCATCGTGGTCGTCAAGTCGCGATTCCTGTCGCGCGAGACGGTGCTCGAGCCGCAGGTGAAGAAGGAGCGCGCAGCGATAGAAGCATGGGCGGCCGACATCGCATCGATTGGTGCGTTTTGCAGCGCATGATGAACGTATACATTCCCATCCGCAACTGACCACTCACTCATACACTGTTTATAGCTGTGGTGGCACGCGCGAAGCGGAACGAGCTCGAGCATGGGGGTTACGTGGTGGCAGCTGTGCCGGTGGGCAGCGATGAATGGAACTCCGCCAGGGTGGCGTCGCTGAGTCGGTTGAGCCGTACTTCTTCACGAAGTGCGCTTGCAGGTGGTTTCGACCACGCTACAAGCTCACTGGTAAGTGGATGTAATGCAATGAATGCTAGACGCGATGTGACGCGAGACACAAGCAGATACGTCTGCTGGGGTTTGTTCACGATATGATGCTTGGAGCGCCAGTCCATGACGACCATCGCGTGGAGGGTCTCGCCTTGGACTTTGTACACGGTCGAGCCCACCGCGCACACAAACGGAAGCTGCTGGGGTTTGACCGTAATTGCGTGCGGGCTACCGTCCGGGGCCCTCGGCAGCGTGATGATCATCTTCAGGTATGCCTCGGTGGCGAAAAAACTGGAAAGAGGTCGGGGTCAACTCCGGGTCGAATGGCAGAAGCGCGCGGCCGCGGCACACGCAGCATAGCGTAGTCTGGCGCTCGGTTCGGCAGCTGTACGACGGTGTTGGTCGCACCATCGCGCACAAGGCGAAAGCGGGTGCCGTCGGGGAAGTGAACCGACTCGAGCGTGCCCAGCGTGCCGTTAGCGATCCCTTTCGCCGTGGCAACGTTCTGGGTTACCTGGACGGGCATGCCCTCAATGAGATCAAGATACGGCGCCATGCGCCCAAACCTGTTGTCTGGGAGGCCCATCACGTAGCGGAGATCGCTCTGGCCGAGAACGTTCAGCGCGCCCTTGAAGTTGGCGATTACTCTTACAGGAAACATGCTGCTGGGCAGCATTGACGCAGCCTCCGCCACGAACACGTTGTTGATGGCCAAGCGGGTCGCATTCTCCGGTGTTACGAAGACCGCGTCGGCCCCGATTTCGTCTCGCAGGGCCACTTGCTGCTGCTGCGGATGCGGTTGGAGGACCCGGCTATTGACGAGGTCAATGAACTCGGGTGTCCACTGCCCGAGCCGAGCGAGACCACAGCCGGCTCCCCACTCCGGGTCGCTTCGAAAGCGCACCGATTCGTCGAGCACGATGACAGTGTTGATCTGCCGCCAGAGCTCGAAGCCCTCCACGTCGACCGTAGTTGGCTTCGGCTTATCGGCGGGGTCCACGTAGATTGGGTCGGCCTTGACCGGCGGCATCTGCAAAAAGTCTCCGACTAGCACCATGTGCACGCCGCCGAACGGCACCGTTGGGAGCTGCTTGTACTGCCGAAGCGTCTTGTCGAGCTTCAACCACTCAGATTTCGACATCATAGAGACCTCGTCGATGACCAGGAGGTCCAGTGGCGCGAAGTGCTTGTTCTGGATCGCGTGCTGCAGCCGCATCATGAAGCTGGCAAGCGTGCGCCCGCCGATCAGCGTCGCGGCCTTGCCCGTCAGGGCAGTCTTCTCTACGGCATCGTCGCGGTGCCAACTAGCACTAAACGCGTGGACGGCGTCGATCACGCGGCTCTTGCCGGTGCCACCGGCACCACCAAGGTACATAAGCAGCTGCTCATCGCGAAATCGAGCCTCAGCGCTGCTACTGCTGGTGCCGTTGCCACCGCCACCGTTGGCATCGACACTGCCGAGCTCTTGGTGCAGGAAGCGCCGGAGCAGCGATGTCGCAATGAGAGCGAATGCGGCGTGCTGCCGCTGGTTCAGCGTGAACGCTCGGGAGACTTCGCCAATCGACGAGTACGCCCGCAGCGGTGGCGGGCTGGTGGAAGGCTGCGCTGGCGGTTTCCACTCGGCGCCATCCTCAAGAGCTCTCTCTAGGAGCTCAATGACCTCCGTGGACCGCTCGTTACGGTACTGCTCCGACCGATGCGGTTCGGCTTCGTCGTTCAATGTGTCCTTGACGAATCGCTGGAGCTCGTCGATCGAGAAGTCGGGCGCCGAGCCCTGACTGCGCAGTTTCGCGGCCGTGCCTGCCGTGCTGCGTGCCACCAAGCCGAGCAGGTGCTGATACCCGCCAGTCGGTCCTGCGTTCGGGAAAATGGGCAAGGTTGGCTCGAGTGAAGACGCATCCTCACTCCGGTCGGTGTCATCGTTGCCGTCGCTCTTGTCGGCGGCACAATCGTCGAAAATATGGTGGTAGAAAGTGTCGCCTCCAGCGGCATTAGTACTTTCCGCCTCACACGCAGCGGCATGGTTGAGTGCGCCATCCACGTCGTCGCGCGTCCCCGTGATCTCGTCGGCATCGCTGGCGGAGCTTGGGTTCATCTCGTCGCCGTCGCCGGGCTCGCAACAACACTCCTCTGCCTGCCTTGCGGCGCGGTGGTAGTCGTCCATGTTGGCCATCACCTCGCGTGTAAAGCTCGAGCGCGTGGGTTCCCACTGCGAGAAAGCCTCGACCCAAGCATCGTCGTCTGCCGGGTCGCCCGCCACAAGATCGGCAGTGGCACGGAAAGGCTTGAACAGAGCGAGCGCGCAGTGGCTCCGCTTCACGATGTAATCAAGGGGCGACTCGGAGTCCACGAAGGGCATGCGTACGCCGACCACAACCGGAACAACATCGTCAATGTGCGTGCCAACGCAGTGCGATTCGAAGAGCGGGTGCTCCGACAAGAAAAGCACATGCTCTGCAGACGCCTCGGTTCGTTTCCGTCGGAAATGCTTTGCCACGTACTCGTACAGACTGAGTGGGTCGAGCATCGGCGGCCGAAACACGTAGTCGTCGAGGAACGACGCCGCGCGGAAAGTGACCTCCGATTCGCCGTGCTCTCGCAGTTCAACGAGGTCACACGAATGCGCCGATTGATCAACGAGTGCGTCCAGCACAGCTTGGAGAGGGAGCGTAGCACAAGCCGTACTCATGAACGCGCATGACCCTCGGAGCAAGTACAGGGCCGCGAGCGGTCCAGCAATCTCACGGCGGTTAGTGATCGCGTATAGCAGCGATGCAACGCGTTTGCGCCCGGTTGAAGCGGGGTCCGCGGCAGTGGTGTCTTCATCGAGCGATTCTCGCAGCTGGCGGCGCTGGAACGCAGCGAGGGCGACGGCAGTAATCGAGTCTACCTGTTCCTGCATCTTGGTCACGTACTTCGTGGCATAGTAGATTCGCAATAGCGCGTTCAGCCCGCCGATCATGACCTGGATGTCGTGGTTCGACTTGAACGTCAGCATCATTTCGCGATTGAAGCCGTTGACGAACCGTTGACGAACTCAAACGGGGCTCGTCGTGCAAGCGTGACGCTGTCACTCGAGCACGATGTCTGCGCGGCTCGGTCGCGTGGAAACCCGTACCGGCACCGTCCGGGCATCGACGCGCGGCTCTTCTTGAAACAGCTTCCAGCATGCGACCACCAGTGCAGGTTGAGCATGAAGACGAGCATCGACACCGCGAACGCAACCGCGCGTGATGTAAATCGCTCATCGTCAACAGCCGGAGGCAACATCATCAGCGCTCGAGCGACGCCATCGTTGCGAAAGGCATCGTCCTCGCGTCGCTCAAGTCGGCTCGGAGCGCGACTCAGACCCCGCAGATAGTCACCGTAGACGTAGCCATCGCCTGCATCCGCCGCTTCGAATAGGTGCAAGTCGCGGCGGTAAATAGCTGCCTTCGCCGCAGCAGTGCCACCCCGACAGCGCGTCTCCATCCGCACGGTGGCTTTCAGCTCGTCCGAGGAGTACGGCCGCATTGGGGCCGGCCACGACGTTGGGCGATTGTCGAGCAAGAGGCGCCGAACCACGTGTTGCGAGCTCAAGTCGATCCCGCACCCAGCGCACCGAACGAGTAGCGGTTCACCGCGAGGTCGGCCGCGGTGCTTGTTCGGGCCCTCGTATGCCTCAGGCGGGATTGGAAGCTGCTGTAGATCAGCGTACGAGTGCCTACAAAACACGCAGGACGAGTCCGCAACGCTCAACGGCATTGACGTTGACACGACGCTGTCGGCGAAGGCCTCGACGTCGCGATAGTACTGGTCGCCGTGCGCAGCCGCCGCTCGATCGAACGCATCACTGTTCGGCGGCGAGTCGACCAGCCATACCAAAAAGTGCGCGTGGAGCGTTCCGCCACCTTGAGTTTCAACCATACCGAAGTAGGCCTGCACCGGTCCGAACAATCCATCAAACGGCTTGGCTGTCATGTGCTTGGGGGACACGCCGAGCACGTGCTCAATGAAGGCGTCGATGTTCCGTACAAAAAGCCTAGCGGACGCGACATCGTTGCGCATGGCTGCCCTGCGGAGAACCGATCGTCCTGGGAGCGCAGACAACGTGGCGTCGAACAGCGTGTCCACGGAGGTGACGCCGCAGTACTGCGCCATCACAAAAGAATCCGCTACATTGGGCGTGAGGGTCACAAAGAGCGCTGGCTGCCCAAACCGCGCTTGGTAAGCGAACGCCCGGCGTCGGCATTGGGCCCGCTCGCCATCGCTTCCCCACATCGAGCTGCCGCTGAGCTCGACCGTTCGGAGGAAGGCGCTCGCGCCGGAGTCGTGACCTCTTGCCGACGTAGCGCGACCTTGGCGCTGAAGCTCTTTGTCCTTTAGCGCTCGCAGTAGAGCTTCCTCCGTAATGTCGCTGTACCGCTCGAAAAGCTCAGGATTCCGCCGACACTTGAGCCCTACTTGAGTGTACATCTTCTGTACTGACAAATAGTCGAAGCTCGCGAGGACGAACAGCTCGTCCTCTGCAAAACGACGTGAGCTCAGCATGCTGTAATGCCGGACGCACGCCTCGAAGGACACCGGAACGTGGCGCTCTTCCCAGGATGGCCTCGTCCATACGGGAACAGATGTGGAAACATGCGTGCGAACAGCACATTGTCCTTTGGGCGAACTGGGTCGAGTGGCGCACTAAGAAGTGCGGCTCTGGCGCGGTATGCGTTGCGTGTCCGGCCGTGACGTGCTGTTCCTGCGTAGAAACCTCGCGGTCGTCCGCCACAAACACGACTCGATGCTCGACTACGTCGCTCTCTGCTGTGGACGCGTCGAGTTCCGACACGCCGCCGACGCGATCCTGCTCAATGTCGATGTCGTCCACTTCAGCGCCCGCGGCCTCAAATAAGATATTGTCGGCGACCGCGTCGGCTGTGAGCGTCGAGCTGCTGACGGAGATAGATGCGTACAGCGGGTTGTGCAGCTTGTAGAAGCGGAGTAAATCGTCGACGACTTCGCGGCGTACGCGGTGCATTTGACGCACGCGCGCTTGCTGCTCGGTGGTGAAGGGCCCAGCGAGGACGACGCGGTACGTTGAGACACCGACAACAGGGATCGGTAGCAGCGTCGCGGCAGGTCCTGGTGCGGCGTCGAACGCTAAGCAGTGATCGGATTGAGCGGTGCGCGCCGCCGCGCATGTCACGCGTCACAGGGACGACGGACACGGGCTGAGTGATCAGCCTCTCGGGCAGCGTGACGTCCAAGAATCGAATCGGCAGCGTTCCAATGGCGAACCCGTTCTTAATCGCAAACTTCGGCACTGTCTCCTTCAACAAGCTGCTGTTGCACTCCTCACAGACTTGCACATAGCTAGCCTCGTGTATCCCTCCTCTCGACAGTAGCATGCCGCTCAGGCACGAGTGCAGCTCGGAGCAGTCGTACTCGGCTATGAGCTCTCGTGGCAAGTCCTCCCCGTCGCTCGCGAGTAGTGAGCGCATTTTGTCGATGCGGTCACGATCGGCAACATCAACGAGGCAGCTTGACTTCCGGAGCACGATGCGGTTGCAAACCGCACACGCGGTCTCGTCGAGTCCGTCCGCGCCAAGCGCCAACTGCAGACGCTGCAGCATGTCGCTCCTCGACTCGGCCGACGCTGGTTGCAACCTTGGAATCTCGCCGTCGCCCCAAGCACGATGGCGCTCAGCGCATTGCCCAGCGGCAGGCCGACTTGCCTCGCCAGATGCTGGCGTACATGAGATGCGACCTGGAACCGTCGTAGCCCGACGCCGACGATGACTCTCCTGATCGCGGCGACGCCTCTCTGCTCTTGCAGCCGGTGTCTCGCAGGCACGGCGGCGTTGAGCCGCCAACCGATTCCGCTCACGCCTTTCGTCGGCACTCAGAGGCATGGGGCGATGCTGTTATGAAAATCAATCGTGAAGTGCTGGCGTCCGATGCCAAGTATCTATCGACGATCCAACATGAAAGCAAGACTTTAGCACACCGTCCGACTATCCTAAATTGTGGTGGCACGTTTTTCTACCGAGATACAACGTGATTTCCCGCGGTTCGTCATCCCCTTCTTTGAAGTATCTTTTTCGTCCTTTTTACTCGCACGTCATTGAAGTGCACGTCCCCACAATCCACTATCTCATTTTCGTTTTTGTTTTTCAAATTTGCGATCGCTGGCGCGAAGGGGGCGCGGGAGAAATGGCGCTCGAGATCACACGACCACATTGCACAATGAAGGGTGGGTGAGAGCTGCTGCTCGTGGCACACACTCGTGCTGCCAACGGCGGCATCCGCGCCGGCGACCAAGTTAGCACCCCATTCTTCGATCTGCTCGGCTCAACATCCAGCCGCTCAACAGGCCACTCCATGCCTCCGAAGAAGCACGCTAAGCTGCAGCAAGCAGGCGAGCCGGCACCGGCCACTGTCCCGGCGTCAGTGCCCGCGTCGACAACCGTGACAGTCTTGGGCAAACCGTCACCACCGTCGTTGCCGCCACCGCGCTCGGCGGGAAAGCACGAGCGTGCCACCAGCAAGCAGCCGCTAACCGAGTACGTCTCGCCCGTGAAGAAGCTTAAGAAGTCGATGGAGCTGCACAAGCGTCGCGTCTTCGACATCATCGAAGGTACAAACGTTGCTTCTGCTTTGTCTGCGTGTTGTAACATGTATTGTGTGACCCCAGATTTGCGAGACTTCATCGCCAACAACGACATGGACGATCCGGACACCCGAGCTTCAGTCCGGGTCCAGGGGCGTGTCTTGTGGGCGTTGTTGGGTTGACTTGGTCGTTGCGCGCCCAAAACAACCAAGTCAACCCAACAACGCGCTATCTTCGCATCTATCTTGGCGAGCAGGGGCGACGGAGCCGCTGGACGAACAAGTAGCGGTAACGTTGCACAGCAATCCTTCGTGTATGCGTATATACGCGCACTCACAATTTTTCCCGTGCGTTACAGGTCTATCAAGAGGCGCAGCAGGACGACCCCTTCGAGGCCAACAAATACCTTGTTACAGTGTCGCTCTACAACATCAACACCGACAACCCGATGGTGCCGCAGCCGGGAACGATCATCTCGTTTGCGCCGACGAAGCTGCATCTTTACCACGACTGCTGCCAGCTCGACACCAAGCTGCACCTCATCAAGGCGATCACGCCGCCGTAGCCGCTTTTGAGCGCACGCACACTCGCCACCACGACTGGGAATGATCACCCCATTCATTCATAACCGCACAGTAACGTCGCTCAGCATGCCAACGTAACTGATCAATCAATGAGCATGCATGTGCCCTGTCATATCTGCTTCTAGCTTTCAAATATCTCATTAAAAATCTCGGTCACGTTCGAACTACAAACCCCGGAGCTTCTGGTCCGGTACGCAATAATTCACCGGCTTTGTTTCATTTGGTCTGTCAGCGACAGTGAAAGTCTGCCAGCTTTGATGAAATTGGATGAAAACCGCTGGATAAAACCCCAAAAGCTTCCTATCTGCCAGACGTGCTGCTTTGCCCGACGACTTTGAATGTTTCAAACGAAACTTTCTTGACGGAGATCTTTCTCACACGCGGTTTAGCTGGTTTGCAATCCGAGTTGGATCCGCAACTTCGAAAATGCCTCTGGTTCCATTGCCGACCGGATGTTGAAACTGTTTTACGGGAAATGGGTCGAGACGCAGCAAAACACGGCAAGTCCCGCGTTGCGGTGCTAGTTTGCGGCCCAGAAGCCATGGAGACGGATGTCATTGCAACTAGCTTACGGTTATCGCGGGAGATGAAGTTGGAGTTTGATGTACACTGCGAGCACTTTGTGCTTTGAGTCGTGAGGAACAGGCAGCATAATATTTAATGAAAAACCCTGCACTCGGAGGTACTGTACACTACTAGTAGTGGTTATCACGGTTCGAAAGTAAGTTTGTTTCAATAGCCAATCAAATCAAACCTTCACCTTTCATCCGTAGGCGGGTTCATACTTTCCGGGTTTTAGAGGAAGGTTTGAGGGGAAAAAGACGGGACACGAAGGTTTGATTTGATTGGCTGGTCAAACATACTTTCCAACCGTGATAACCACTAGTAGTAGACGCTTTTTCAGATTTTAGAAATGAAATAGGACAACGCAGAATCAGATGAGTAGGAGTCCATGGTGATTTGATGTTTATCGCGAAGAATTCCAGGTGATCACACAGAAAACAAAAGTCGACCCGGCTTGATGAATACGGTATTCAGAATACCCCACTGTGCAATTCATACATGACTCGAAGCGCACGTACCGGTATTATAAAACCCATCGTGGGACTCAGGCTCGCACCTGTTGGCTGATTACCGGTATCAACACAACACAAGTCCAACATTTCTGGTTCTAATATTTCAGGGACCATTGACGGTAGGCAGTGTTGCCCGATTCCGTTTCGTAGATGCACCCGCGATATTATCACTACATGTATCATTATCATTATTAATGATATTATCCGTGGTGGACAGATTCCGATACAATTTTGGGTCCACCAAAAAGCAATGATAGACTGGTCCATTCGAGGAAAGAGATGCATCAAAAGAAAGAAGAAGACTAGCTCTGTTTCAGAGTGCACTGCTTGATTTTTTGCGTTAAGTGGAGCAGGGATATCGAGGCCGGAAGACACCGTCTTTTCGACCTCCAGGCCCGTCGGATACCGATACACTATATATGAACCTATACAAAAGCTACGTCATCACAGAGGAAGACGGTGTTCTGGTCCAGTTCCCCAAGCGGGGTTCGTGGGAGCTCTCCAGTCTTTTTCCCTTGGCAACTTTGACTCTTTGCGGACTCCAATCCTCTCTTCCACGCTGCAGCTGGACGTCTTTGTTTCAGCACCGGCAATTTATCTTCCCGGCGCATCAATTGTAGCTCAACGGCTACCATCTTGCGCTCCTCTTTCCGAAGCTGTTTGGTACGTTGTCGATCAGTTTTTTCTGCCCCTGAACCCTCTCTCTCTCCGCTTTCTTCTGCACTTGCGCACGCACACGGTCCGCTTGTAGTCGTTCCCGAACAAGGTTTTGTTCGGTCTTCTTTGCTCTTGAGCACGCACACGGTCCGCTTGTTGTCGTTCCTGGGCGAGTTTTTGCTCAGCTTGCTGCTGCTCTTTTACACGCTTTTTTCTACTGCCAGGTACTTCTGGACAATTTGTTCTTCTTGCTTTCGTTCCCTTTCCACCTGCTTTTCTTTCTGTCGAGAAATTTTGGCCTTCTTCTCCTCTGCTTTTTCTTTGAGATGAGCGATGAAACCTTCTGTAGTTACAAGTTTTCCCCGCGAACAAAACCCTTTGCCTTGGCGAGCTTGGGCTTTTTACGCTCTTGTGCCTTCACCATATCCATGTCGTTAAGCGATAGAACTCGCACAGTGTCGGGATCTAAACCATCACGCTTGAGTCGATTTTGCGTTCTCTCCGAGGTTATGAGGGTGGGTTTGAGAAGAATCATGGCCTTTTCAACCGGGCCGTCCCCAACGATTCCCTGCAGCATGGTTTCCTTACTCAGTGGATAGATCCCTGTTTTTTCAAATCCACTAACAACGTGTGTCCTCGTCCAACAGCGAGGCAGCGCAAGTGATGCAACCTCCGCCATGTTGTATTTGGTGGCAGGATATCCATTGCGTACACGGAAAGCATCGATCTCGTCATCCAGCTCACGTTTAAAGTGCAGGAAAACTGTAGAATCCAACGGCTGAAGAAAATGTGACGTATGAGCTGGGAGAGTGTGCACCAATATACCATTTCTTTTGCATGTTCAAGTGCCTCCCAGGAGATGTGTGCCGTGCATCCATCCATTATCACGAGAACAGGTCGTTCAGCCGGAATTGTGTCCACAAACCACTCGATATACTGGATAAACAAATCCGTCGTCATAAATGCTGACTTGCTGGAAGCAAATGCGGAGTCTGGCAATGCGTTTGCCATATATTCTTCACCGAAACTCACCCCGGCAGGATAAAAATGGAGGAACGTGGCCACCGTCCGCGTTCACGCACACTAGGGCAGAAACATTCGTCCTGTCGTCAGACTGCTGTGTATTGGCAGGTTTTCCTTTCGTAGCCATCACTGTTTTGCCTCTGTGGGATCCTTGACCACACATTCCAGTCTCATCTAAGTTCCAAATACGTGACGACGGAAGCCCAGGAGCAAGCCTAAACGTTTTACTGAGATCGTCATAAAATTCAGAATGTTTTCTGTCGTTGATGCTTGAGCTCGCTTTTCATCTAAGCGCTGTGGCTTGCGCTTGCTGAAAACCTCGCGGTGACGCTCTTGAAATCGGTTGCACCAACGCAATGAAGAAATTTGGCAGGAATTAAACGCTCGTAAGGGGTAGATTCCACGGTTTTGCGTACAAATGCTGCAAGTTCCTGGGTTGTCATACATTGGGCGCGATCGGTTCTCTTGAGTATCGATTCCACAACTCCAGCTTCTTCTCCTGGCGTCAGAACGGGTTTTGCTCCATTTCTCGCTTGCATTTTTACTTGCTTCTTCACACGTCGCAGAATCCGCATCTTGCCGATACTATAAGCGCTTTCCGCTTCACGGTACGACATTTCACCAGACTCGACTGCATTCACGGCTGCCTTCAGACGTTCAGATTCACTCATTTCTTCATCCTGATCCCCACTATAGTCGAAGTAGTTATCATCTTCGTCGCTGTCTTCTTCCAGCTCGGCAACAGAACGCATTGCCGCTTCCAAGGCTTCGTCCATGGCAGCTTCTTTTCGAAATGCTGGAAGATCGATGGGAAGATCGAAAGCCTCTTCCGTCATTGGATATAATTATTTTTGGTGCTGTTTTGATTCGCTAAAAATACAGCTGTATCGGGAAGCGGCGTGGTATCGGCTTGTCAACCACGGATATTATAAATAATGATAATGATAGTGATATTTCTCAAGGCAAGCCCGATTAATGCTCTTTCATAAGACGAATCATGGCTTTTGCAAGCCACCGTATTACGTTGTGTCTTATGTTTGACCAAGAACGTGAAATGAGTAATCTACGTTTCAGTATGTGGATGGGTACAAAGCGCATTTGTTGGTAAAACGTAAGACTCTGCGTCGCACGCCAATTCGGGTGGTTCAATAATTGGCTGAAATCTGCCCCGATAATGATCAATGTTCGGGTCTACGAGTGGCAGCTAAACTGTATGGTGCACTGCCAAGGTTCGTTTGCTCAAGTTTTGCTAACTGCTAGAAGAACATGCACTTTTAGTGGCGGCATTCAGCAGCAACACGAAGAATCAATGCTCCGCGTCATTGAAGAGAACGGCCACCAGCATGATGATGCCACCAGGCGAGACAGCAACTCGCGATGCTTGGCCACCATGGCGTTCGTCGAAGAACGAACGCCGTGGTGATCAAGCATCGGGAGTTCCTGTACTTCGTCAAGCACTTGTAGACAGTGCTCGGACATTACGATAAAGTAATGATCTACCAAACCTGCACAGCAATAGGAAATAAATGTAGGGTGAGTAAAACAATAATAAATAATGGTTCAATATCTATTGTATTGTACTCCATGCGTCAAGTTCTCGTCGGCAACAGCTGCGTCGACACTCATAAGGGTGTTAGCATCCCAGAACTTACGATTGGCGCGCAAGAACGCGATCATCTCGAAGTTGACCGGGAGAAGCGACGATCGCTGCGGCGTCATGAAGAGCTTGCACTGCGAGAAAAATCTCTCGCAGAGGTTGCTCGTCGGTGGTATAGCTGCCACGATGGGGCTGTAGCATGGCGACAGCTGCGGCGTGGCTGCGTCAGAGCGCAATAGCGCCGTCGTAAACTCCACTGCGGCATTGCGCGATCGCGTGCCCACACCGCAGCGACACGTTGTTGGGGTGGGCTCCGCAGCGGCTTCCAACTCGAAGGGCGCCAGCGCTTCCAGTTCCTCAGGTGTCAGCTCTTCTCCGCGTGCTCCAGCCACCTAATAGGTGCAGCAGTTAGAAAATTAGCAATGAGCAACATAACATATAAATGCAACATAAGAACACAAACCTTCACAACCGCGCTCTCAAACGCCGGGGAATGCACGATATGGGCGTCAGGGAGCAAGTGCTCCTCAGTCACGGGGTAGATCTCGGTCATCTTATCGAACAGGACACGGACGGCGCTCATAGAGATCGTGTCCTGCTGGAGCTTCTTGCAGACGCTGTTAAACGTCTTCAGGTTCTCTATCAGAGCGACGACACGACGATGATCAGCTGGCTTTGGCACGAGGTCGTCCACGGCATCTACGCGCTTGATCGCGTCACGGATGCGCAGGTAGCGCTCCAGCATCATGAACGTCGAGCTCCACCGGGTCGCGTTTGCCCGCAGCGGTGCCAGTGGCGTGTGGCGTCGGAGCTCCGCGCGGTTCTTGGGGGAGCGTAGCGCCGCCACCAACGCAGCCACGGCTCCGATGAGGTCCTCGTGCTCCGCCAAATACCGTTTGGTCGCCAGGTTGAAACGGCGGGAAGCGCATCCAACCAATGGGGTGCCGAACATTGTCGCCGTCAGCTTATTGGTGGCACAGTTGTCACCAATCAAAAAGCGTAAGTGCTCTGGTGATTGGCCAAAAATGGCCAAAATGTTCCGAATGAACGCAACGTGAGACGCGGCCGTCTGGTCCGCCTCGTCAAGTGTGGCCACCGCTAATAGCACGTAGTGCAGCTGGTCATCGCGCCAAAACACAATGCACGTGACCACGAAGTGCTCAGCAAAGCACAGCCAGCCATCGTATATGACGCCATAGATCGGCGGGATGATGGCAGCAATCGCTCGCTCGACGACCTTGGTTGTCTCGGCCATGTACCGTTTCAACGTCTTCGAGCAGATGGGCTTGAGACGCGACATGGAGCGGGTGAGGGGCTGGTCGACCTCAGACAGAGGCATGTTGCGGTCGACCACCCACTCCATCCAGTGGTAGATGTTGGCGATCTTGTCGTTGACAATGCCGTAGGAGTGCAGTGTTCCGGCGTGCGAGCTGGAGTGCGCGAGGTAGTCGGCCTCGTACTCGGCGTGCTTGTCCTTCAGGTGGCTCACGAGGTTGCCGTAGCCACTTGAGGGAAGCTGGTGTCGCACCGTACCGCAGTACTTGCACTTGAAGTAGTGGTCGGGGAGAGCGGCGAAAAGCACGCGGCGGATGTCGGCGTTCTTAACCATCGTTGGGGAGGAGGAGGGGTTGCTGGGGAATGATAGAATGAGCTAGTAGCCCGCCCAAGCTGTCACTGTCGTTTGGACAAAATCACTGGAGGAGGGAGACTCTAGTAAAAGACTTGGCTTCACTATATTCTTGAAAATGGCAACATAGCACATTTATTGTCAGGGAATAGCATTAATACAGCTCAGTAGCGTAGTACAATAATTATTATTGTAGGAAATTACAAATGTTATTTATTATATTATATTTTTTCCGAGCACTGCTTGTAGCCCAGGTAATGGAACAGCGCGCTGTCGGTCGGGTGCTTTTTGCCGTCGTGGTGAATTTAGGTGCCGGCCAAGGCCAAGTCCTGCTCACTCTCCGTGGTCACCGCACTCACGGCGTCATCCACACGTCCGGACCCCACCCGATCAACGCCACCGAAACTGGCATGCAGAGCAGCAGGCCGCCGTGCTTGACATCACTGGTGTCAACGGCCTGCTTCTCAACCCCGGTGTCGATCCTGTCCACCAGCACAAAAACAAAGGCACCACCATTCTGCGCCTGGTAAGAGAAGTAAAACACGCGCATAGCATAAACCCATGTAAGCTTAGCTTAGTTTTCAACAGAGGAAGAGGGACAAGCAAAACTAACGTTAGTCTAAGTTCCTCGTTCACCTTCAACTAATACTTCGTATTTTTGGCCAATCAAAACACGTGGTTAGCTCTGTCGTCAAAGTGTTTTACAGACAAACCGCGGTTTAAGAGAGCACATTGGGCCAGCAAAAATCGCGATGCTCTTAAACTAAAATCCGAGTTTAAGAGCCTTGGATCAATACAAAAGCAAGTGTATTATTGGAAATACTGGGCAATGTCACGTTGTCGCATCCTTCCAAGCATCTTCTTTCTGCTGCTGTTTATCAGTGACGGCAAATCCGACGGCAGGTTGTGTGCGAACGCATACGTCGACAACTGCTGGGCAACCGCAAGTGCTTCGCGATGCGTCAAAAGCGTCACTTCGTCTTGAGTTTGTTCATCGCCTTCTTGGTTAGCCACCGCTGTGTCCCCTCATCAGGCGACCATTCAGTGGCTTCGTCTTCCAGTCCAATGTAGGCTTCGGCCGTTAGCGGGTCACTCAATGAGAGCTGCCCAATCAGTTCGTCCAGCTCAGAAAAGTCAAACCTTCTTTTGGCTCGTTGTGCTGCTTGAGTTCTGCAGCAGTTGGTGGCGGGACAATTCCAGTATGGACCCAGCAGTTTCGGATGGTTTGAGGGCTGACGTCCTTCCAGGCTTGAACAGTTTTGTGGATAGCTGTGAGAAGATCGACCTTTGTCACTCCGGTGTGTCCGCTGATCTGGTCGAGCACCCACTGCACGAAGTACGTCCGGTACTTCAGCTTGAAGTTTCTGATGATCCCGGCGTCCATTGGCTGCAGGAAAGGCGTCGTGTTCTTCGGGAGAAAGTGCAGATGCACGTTGGATAACTCGACGTCAACGTGGCTAGACGCATTGTCGACCAACAGGAGCACCTTTCGACCATGCATCTTCAAGTTGAAGCTTCGCAGCCAATCAGTGAAGACCAGAGAAGTCATCCATGCTTTCTGGTTGGCGTAATAGCTGATGCCCAGTGTTGAGACGTCCACGCCTTTAAAGCACCGCGGGCGCAGATACCGGTTGATTACGACTGGCGCAAGTTTCTCGCTTCCGTCCATGTTGGCGCAAAGTCCAATTGAGATTCTGGTCTTGTCTTTTTTTTGCCGGGCAGCGGTCTGGTAGAGAGAGATTGCGACGGAGCCATGCGATAAAACAGCGCCGTTTCATCCATGTTAAACGTGTTTCGAGGCTCGTAGTTTTCCAGCAAGTCCCAGAGCTCTTTCTGCTGATCGCTCAACCTGCTGTCATCGGCTGAACCCGCCTCACCGTGGTGCCTGTTGCTTTTGATGCCGAACCGTTTCTTGAATCGCCATGCCCACGACTTGGAAACCGAAGAGCCCCTCCCTTCGTTCTTGAGCAGCTCGTTTGCCTTCGCAACCAGCACGTCGTCGCTCAGCGCAACCATCGACTGCGTTTCGAGGACAAACTTGTAGAGCTCGTTCTCCATGGCTGCAAAGTTGCCTTCTTGGTTGCGGCTCCGCGACTGATTCAGAAATCTCTCTCTCGGCGCTTGAAGAATCTTGCCGATTGACGATCGCCCTACCCTCTTGTCGAATGCCGTTGCGACCCATAACTGCAGGTCCGCTTGCGTTACGTCGGGGTGCGCATCGCGATAGTCGCGGAGCTTGTTTTTGATAGGCACTGAGGTGCGTTCGCGTGCTTGAGGGCATCGTTTGCTGTTGGAGAAAAAATGCAAATGATTTGGAGTTTGAGAAGTGAATTCATGGTGCCGTGGCTGAGAAATTTCCTGTGGCTCACAGGTTCGCCGTTTGCTCTTATAGAATTTATATAGAAATTTGTATAAGGCATATTTTTGGGACGGGCAATTCGACTCTCTTAAGCTCGTATGCTCTTATACTGAAATATACCTATGTTTTATAATGAAGAAAATCGGGACCGAGCCTAAAGGCCTCTTAAACCCGAATCACTCCTAAAGCGTGGCCTCTTAAACCGCGGTTTGTCTGTACCAAAGCTCGACACAATTGATTGCGGGACACTCAGTACCGCATCGCTCGTGTCCTAAACGACGATAATTGACCAATAGTGTAGCGTGAAAACTCCATATGGATTTGAACTAAAACACTTTTACCGTGCGCTAAAACGCCGAGCAGCCATAATTTTTACTACCGGCACCGTTTACAGTTTAGAAGGACACGAGGGATACGGGTACATGTACATTACCGATAACCTGGTCTTCCTGGCTCATCAGAATGGAAATTCCATTCAATTTTCCCAGTTCTTCCTACACAAATCTTGCCCACACGTTTTCTACCGGAGCACATCACAAGCGCAAACCTGATGCCGATGGTTGCTGACCGTACACTTTCGGAATCACTTTGCAAGTATCGAAGCCAAGCGCACACCTTCAATAGCATCACCAAAGTCTGAAAATGAACCTCCGCGCCTTCTTCCTCGCTGCAGTTGCAGCTCTGGCTGCAGTCAACGCTGACGTTGTGATGATCGACCACGACCAAGTGGCGCCATTCGCCCAGCCAGAACCTCTTACCGACTCGGAGAAGACTGCGGTCAAGTTCAAGCCCCAACTTCACATTTCGAACGGATGTCACCCGTACCCTGCAGTTAGTATGAACGGTTTTGTGAGTGCAGGACTGAAGTGGGCTGGCTGGGCGGATGGAGACTGCAAGGGTTCCGGTCTGGGGTCACAAGTGTACTCACGATCTCAAGCGTACAAGGACAAGTGGGCTATCATGTACGCTTGGTACTTCCCCAAAGGCCGACAATACACTTCCAAGTATCGTTCCGGCCACCGTCACTACTGGTCGTACGGAATTGTCTGGACGGACAGTTCCTCGCCTGACAACTCGACCATTCTCGGGGTGTCCATGTCCGCTGGCGTTGGCTACAGAAAAGTTGCTCCTCCCAAGTCAAAGTTCGTCATTGATGGTACGACGGTCAAGTTCGACTCGTACAAGAGTTTCTGGGGTAGCAAACTGGCCGTCCGACTCACGAAGAAGACTGGCGACTCTCAGGACCTCATCACGTGGGAGCAGATGTCGGAGGAGGCACGCAATGCGCTGGTTGAGACCGATTTCGATGTCGAGTGGTCTCTGAAGAAGGTTGTCATGCCGCTGAGTGACGACGCGTTTACGGAGAGACTTGAGAAATCGTACCCGTTCTAGACGATAGAATAGGCTAAAGCTAGGGGCGTAAGAGTCAACTGATAGTCTCGGCATTGATTTTTTTCTGATAGTGCTTTTCAAGGTAAGTAAAATCTGATATGTCGATCACAAACATGCTGAATACTACTACTACGTAGTACTTCACTACATGTACAGCATTATTGTGCATTGGCGCCGCCAATGGCGGCGAGCCCGGTTCAATCGTCTTTTGCGCGAGGACTGCCATGTCGACAATGTCGACATGACTTTGTCTGGCTTTTACACCCGACCAGGTCAGCTTTTCAGCGAAAACAGCTGCAACGCTCTGCGAGACCTAATAAAAGCGCTTTTACAGTCTTGTAAAGCGACTGAAGTTTACTCCGAAGTGAACGCTGTAACCGACGCAGTGTGAGGCCCAATTCCTTTCTCGTAAAGTATAAGTGCCAAAAGTTAGGACGAATCTCAACTTGTCTTGATACCGGTACCAGCTATCATTGCCATCGACGTAAGCTCCATCTGCCGGCTACGAGCTCTCTTTGATCGTTTAGTCCACGACAGCATCACAACGGAGACTTGACTCAATCCGTTTGCAAAATGCCAAATCTACGCCCGTCTCTACCAGTGCCATCCAACCATGTGTCAATCGGTGATCAGCGTGTCAATAGAGCTTGCCCCACTTCCGTGCACAACTCTCCTCTCACTCTTCAATTTGCTCATCTCGACAAACATGAAAGTGTTTACCCCTTTGATCGCAGGATTGTCGTTTGCAGTTGCCAATGGCGCCATCCTCACTTCCACCTACACAGGCACCAAAGGTCTGCAAGAGCTAGCCACCGCCCAAGGCAAATACATGGGCACAGCCACGGACAACGGCGAATTGACCGACACTTTCTACCTCGCGGCCCTCAAGAACAGCAGCGAGTTCGGCATGGTCACCCCTGGTAACGCCATGAAATGGGACGCCACGGAACCGACGCAAAACACCTTCACGTACACCAAAGGCGACGCCATCGTGTCCGTCGCTGATGCGATGGGGGCCCAAGTGCGTTGCCACACGCTGTTGTGGCACCAACAAGTGCCTTCGTGGGTGCAAAGTCTCAGTAAAGAGGAGATGCTTAGTGCACTGGAGAACCATATTACGGAAGTGATGACTCATTTCGGTGACTCATGCTACGCGTGGGACGTTGCTAACGAAGTCATGGGTGACGACGCAAAGTACCGTACTTCGTTCTGGTACAGCACGACTGGCACAGACTACATCACCACAGCTTTCAAGACGGCCAACGCGGTGAAAAAGTCACTTGGACTCAGTACCAAGTTGTACTACAATGACTACAACACCAACACGGTGAACGCCAAGTCCACGGCGGTGATGGACATGATCCAGACGTTGTTGCTGGACGCGGACATTGGCATTGACGGGGTGGGTTTCCAGTCGCATTCAAGTTACTCGGACACGACCACGACCGACGACCTCGTGACCAACTTGGAGCGTTTTACGGCCATGGGTCTCGATGTTGCGTACACGGAGTTGGACGTCAAGACGAGCTCGACGTCACCGTCTGAGGAAGAGCAGGAGCAGCAGGTCACGGTGTACACCAACACGGTGGCGGCGTGTCAGCAGGTGGAAGCGTGTGTGGGGTCACGATCTGGGACTTTGTCGACACGTACACGTGGCTCGAGAACGCGGCGCCACTGCCGTGGTACCAGCCTTCGGGTGAGGGCACCGCAGTTGTCCGCAAGCGGGCGTACGACGGTATCGCTGCTGGGTGGGGAACTTCGGCGTCGTCGAATGCTGGTACGACGACTTCGAGTACTGCAACGGATACCACCACGAGCGTGGCAGGTGAGAGCAGTCTTGAAGATGAAGCTTCGACGGCTGCTGAAACTTCAAGCAGTGGTGGTGAGACGAGCAGCACCACTGGTACTACGACGGGTACGGAGACAACGAGCAGTTCTACTGACATCGAGGCGAGTACTGACGGCAGCACGGACATTAAATCGACGAGTTCTTCTAGCAACACGGGCACGGAGACAACCAGTTCTACTGGCGCGGAGACGAGTACTGAGGGCAGTATTGAAACTGCCACTGGTAGTGCTACCGAAACAGAGACTGTCAGTACGGCAAGCAGCAGCGACGCTGAAACTTCTACGATTTCGAGCAGCACTGGTACTGACACTCCGTCTACTACTGGAAAGACCGGAGCTTGCAGTCGCCGACTCCGCAAGTAGACAATTCTGCTTGGTAATGTCACCGGCCGGAGTTGCCTCGTGGCTATCGAACTCTCCGAAATCTACTCCTTGTATGCGTTTGTAGTGAGTGAACAAAAGAAAATACTACTACTACATTAGTAGTTGTACGCAGCCTCCTAAAGCAAATTGTAGCTGCATTGGTTTTCATCAATGTTTTGGGTGTACGTTTCTTTGGATCTATATTTTTATGATCACGGATCGAAATTATGGTGTAAACCTTCACGCCACCCGCTTGGTCCGTCAAGTGCTTCGAGCCCCGTTCCTAAATTTGCCCTGTGATTTTCTCGATAGAGGAAGAAATCTACACATTCGAGAAAATTATGAATTCTTATTTTTACGGAACACTGGAGTATTATTTACTGGGGAAAATATGCTAACTTTACACAAATTTTCACGCGGAATGAGCCGTTGAATTCTTCGAAACTAAAATCAATGCATGTTTTCTTCTCTCTCTTGACGAAGAAGGGAGACCTGAGGAATCCGTGGAGTACGACCTCGCCCGGTTCTGTGGAGTAGATCATGCAACATCGAATACTATGGTAGTATGTGGTGGCTTTGACAAGGGTTGCAGCGATTGACGTTGATAAAAGAAGGAACGAAGAATCGGTCTGCAAATTCCCGTGCAAGTGGTTTTTTCACTGAGCAGTTCGAATTATTTGACGGTGTGGGTGGTTATTGCTAGGGCAGAGAGGGTGATTCAAGATCAATGAGACAACTACAAGTTATGAACTCAGTCATGGCGACGATTCGGACAAGCATAATGCATGCGGAAAATATACAGTACTGGCTCGTTTGACGGAATTTGTGACGTATAGTCTCTTCCAAAGCGAGCGCGTGCATCGGCATCATTGGAGCCGCTTCCATTTCTGCTGTTTGGCAGAATGAGTAAAGAAGACATCCCAAAACTTGTTGAATTCGAGACTTCCGGGCGCGAATAATTATTTGACGGTGGATTTAAAAATTGATGAATTCGGTGGCCATCAATTATGGTATCCTCAAAGCGTTTTGGCTCTTGACGAGTTTGTGAACGAACTTTCAGTCATGATAGCTTTAGCGCCTGGGTAATGTGCAAATTACTGGTAGATGCCAGGTACTTGTACTGTACTGCAGTACTCGGAATTTCCAAAGATTATGAACTTTTCATTCAAGTCCGCGCTAACGTTAGGATACCATTAAATGGATCTTAAAATTTGAGATCCAGCAAAAAATATCACGAGCATATCTACCCACACGCTGGTCGACATATAGAAGAAGAAGTGAAGGTATAATATACCTTCACTTCTATATTATACCTTACTTGGTGAAATTGGTAAACACGATAGATTTAAAATCTGTTCCCATACTAGGGTTATTGGTTCAAGTCCAATAGTAGGTACTATTTAATATCAAAGTGGTGAAATTGGTAAACACGTTACACTTAGGATGTAAAGCTTTAAAGCATTAAGGGTTCAAGTCCCTTCTTTAATAATTTCTATAATAATATATTTATATTTAAAAATCGACCAGAGTGTGGTATCTTGGATGCAATGAAGTTCTCGAGCGTCCCGCCATGGCAAAGTGTAGACACACACACATCTAGCTACATGTTTCTCGAACGCGGTCACACACACAGCAGTCGCCACCTTTAGCGAAACATCTCGGATGTTCTCCACCGACGGGAACACTTGGCCATTTGAAATCTCTTCCGCAGTCAAGCACTGCGACAGAGTCCTCGCAGCCGAGTACAGCATCCCATCCGTCACACGAGTGGACACCGGGGAAGATGAACACTGGGCTGCACTCCGTTGTAGGTCACCGGCGGGAACGGATTGCCGCTAGCGAACACGCACTTGGCTTTGGTCCATTCGTACGCTTGTTGTGCCGTACAACCACCGGCGTGGGATTGGGGCAGCGAAAACACGATATGCTGCTCTGTGTGTTTGGTCAGTTCCTTCACCGCTTCCTGCGTGAACTCGCCGGCAGCTCCACTGAGACCCAGGAGCAGAGTGGGCTTGACGTACTTGATCACGTCCAGGAGGCTCGCCTTGTCAGCAAGGTCTCCTTTGCGTGCGAAAAACTGCTGAGCCGAGTTGAGGCCCTTGCGACCGTCACCGAGCAATCCGAACTGGTCGAGCAGGTAGACCCGCTCACGAGCCTCCTCTGTCTTCATACCTTCACGCACCATACCCTGGAGAAGATTATTAGCCACACTGAGTCCTGCAATGCCAGCACCGAGAATCACAAAACGCTGCTCTTTCAGCGGGATCTTGACGTGGTCACACGTACACAGTACACCGGCTAGCACTGTGGTGCCCGTGCCTGGGATGTCGTCGTTGAAGCACAACTGCTTGAGGCGATACGCATTCAGCCCATCGGCCACGTGGTCACTTTGGGCCAACGAGCGCACGCACATGAACTCGTCCACCATGGACCAGAAAGCTTGGCCCGTCACACGGTGGTGCCGCACACCGAGGTAGTATGGGTCTTCCAGTAGTTTCTTATTGTTGGTACCTGTGCATGATGGGGAGAACCCTTCGAGTGTACAGCGCTAGCCTGCCGATACGTAGGGACCCCCGTACCATTGGCACCGAGGTCACTAAGACCCAGAATCGGGCTGCCGTCAGCGACCTCCACATCGTAACAGGGCCAGTTTTGCACTCTGATGCTGGACGAGGGAGGTGAGACCCGTGAAATGCCGATCTCACCACGCTGGAGATCACCACGATCGAGTGTCTTCCATACCGTATTGACATCTTGAGGCAAGACTGGTGAATCTTTCAGAAACGGGTCAGCAGCTTCATCCGATCAGATTTGTCAGCAGTTTTCGGCCCCAAGACCGGCGACTGCCTCCAGTGTATCCACACTATCCAGGATCAGCAGACAAAATTAATCGACTCCAGGGTGTTCGAAATCAACAAGCAGTGACACTTTCGTCTTCGCTGTTCGAAACTGGTCATGTGTGCCATGCCCAAGTGGTCCAGATACGCGTCGTGGCAATGTCAAGAGACCAGAAGACCAGAATTCGGTGGGTTATCAAGAGACCGCCTTTGCTCGTTGCCATTCACTTTCGAAAACGCCAGCTTCCTCCCAAGTCACTGCAAGAAACTCCTCCACTGTCGTCGTCATGCTTGCTCCGTTCACGCTGACTGCTCTCGCCGGTGTGCTGTTGAGCACCCAGTTGGGCGTCTCTGCTGAATGCAGCAACTGGTCAAACCGGTACCAGACCAACCTCGAAGGCGTCTGCGTCTGCAATGCCACCCAGTGTGACACGGTCTCCAACGACTACACAAGTCTCACCACCGGACAAGTTGGTGTCTACACGTCGTCCAAAGGTGGTGACCGCTTCGCGTACAAAGTGGTGAACGTTGATTCTACAGCTGCGAGCTCCCCAACATACATCATCGACGTGTCGACGCAGTACCAAACCATGATCGGCTTTGGTGGCTCCTTCACGGACGCAGCAGCTATCAACATCTACAAGTTATCGTCCACGCTGCAGCAAATGGTGCTGGATCAGTACTATTCGGACAAGGGTCTCGAGTACTCTCTGGGTCGTGTCACCATCGGCTCCACCGATTTCTCCACGAGCATTTACTCGTACAACGACAACGAAGGGGATTTGGCTATGGAAAAATTCTCCATTGACGTCGACCGGCAGTCAAAGAAGATTGAGCTGATTCAACGTGCGTTGAAGACTTCGACCCGTGACGTGAAGCTGTTTGCGTCGTCGTGGGCTCCTCCAGCGTGGATGACCACTGAGAACACGACCATCAACTGTGCCGTCAAGGGTAACCCTGGTGAGGCATACTGGCGTGCTCTGGCACTCTACTACTCCCGATTCTTCGACGAGTACGCCAAGGAAGGCATTGATTTCTGGGCTATGACGGTGCAGAACGAACCGACCAAGTCGATCCTGCAAACTTCTGCTTGGCAGTCGCTGCGGATGTCGGCCGAGGTGCAGCGCGACTTTGTAAAGCTTGATTTGGGTCCCTTGATGGCCAAGACCCACCCGGGCCTTAAGATCATCGCTGGTGACGACCAGAAGTCGGGGATTCTTGATGAATTGGCTCCGTTTGAAGACGCTGACGCTCTCAAGTACATCAGTGGGCTGGGTGTGCACTGGTACCGTAACTTGGACTTCTTTGTTTTCGGTGCTGGAGGCGACTTTGGCAAGCTTTTGACCTTCCACAACAAGTTCCCGGACGTTTTCATGCTCGCGACGGAGGCGTGTGAAGGATTCCTGCCTAGCTGGCTGGGAACGGGCTCGGGTGTGTCCATTAAGGACGCTGACAAGAGCTGGTCTCGTGCTGAGAACTACGGCCACGACATTATCGAGGACATCAACAACTTTGTGGGTGGATGGACGGACTGGAACTTGGCGCTGGACACGGAAGGAGGTCCCAACTGGGCTGAGAACTTTGTGGATGCGCCGATCCTCGTGGACGAAGTCAGCGGTGCCGAGTTCTACAAGCAGCCGATGTTCTACATCATGGGCCACTTCTCCAAGTTCGTCCCCGCTGGCTCGCGTCGTATCGAGTTCCCGAAGACGAAGACGCTCAGTAACTTCCACCGCTGCGCTTTTGTCACCCCCGATAACAACGTTGTCATGCAGTTCATGAACCGCGACAACTCGGACATCACCGTGAGTGTGAAGCAAACGGACGCCAAGACGTTCACGTTGAAGCTACCAGCGCACTCGATGCAGACAGTCATCCTTCCTGCGTCGGACGCTACCAAGATCCAGGCTTAGACAACGTAGACATTGATAATATCCAGTTTTTGAGCTAAGAGATACCCAACGAATGAAACAATTATGAACTGACAGCATGTCTTGCTTGATCATTGCGCGAAGGATGCGCTCGTTATTGAAGGTAACACTATTACCAATTGCGTGAATGCTAAAAGTACCAGACACTGCTACTACTACTGTAGTAGTACTTTAGTAGTACTATAGTAGTACGTTTAGATTGGTAGTTATACCTTCAATTTGAAGTAGTACTACCACAATAATACGTAGAATAAAAATAGTAGTAGTAATACGAAGTTATTGTATTATTGATACCGAGCAGGTTGCCAACATAGTAAAATCACGAAGAGATGCAGTTGTATTATCAGATTGTAGAGTTCATGTACACCAAGTGACCACGGGAAGGCCTCTTAAGAGTCGGTCCACGCAGATGTCGTCTTCGAAAGGCACATCATCCATTGCCATCGCTGTTCAGCGTCTCGCGAGCCGGCACCGTCAGTTGGTCCCATGTGATGAGGTCCTGGGACTCTCCGGCCTCCTTCGTTAGCTGCAGAGCCGCCTTTCTTCCAAGGACACTGTAGTGAGAGTCCAGTTTCACGCTTGATCGGTCAATGTACTTGAGCATGGGAGGGGTTGCCTTATTGCGGCAAATGCCAGCGGACATCGACACTCCGAGGATGGTCGAGTTGTCGGCCGAAGAACTGTCCGTCCACACGATAGCGTGTTGAGTTGTGGATTGGGGCCAGTTGTGCTTGAGAAGGTAAAATGAAAACTGAATTAGTTGGCGTACCAGCGCCTCACGAGCTCCAACGAGCTCCTACTAGCACGTCGGGTCCAAACCCACTACGTTCTGGTTTACTGCGTCCCAGCTCTCTTCCCAATCTGGTTTACTGCGTCCCAGCTCTCTTCCCAACTATCTCTGCTGTGTCCTATCTTGAACTTCACTGTGGGCCAGGGCTTGAACTTGAATATGCATTCCAACACGCCCTCCTCGAAGATCGCTTCAACCTCGAAGCTTGACCTTTGACTACTTTGCATCCATGACGCCAACAAGCCGCAGCAATCTCCCCAGTCGCTTCTTGTCAAGAGCCTTCGCGAATGCGTCTGCCGGATTATTTTCGCCTTGGACCTTGTGCAGCTCGAGGACGCCTTTCTGCACCTGCTCGCGCACAAAGTGCCAACGCAGCTCGATGTGGCGGGTGCGCCGACTGTATGTCGGGTTAGTTGCCATAATGTGTGCAGCTTGATTGTCGATGCCGATTCTCAGCTTGACAGATCGACTCGGCAAAATCTCCTGCAAAATGTTACTTTCGGCCATGGCTTCCATGCTGGCCTCGCAAGCTGCCACATACTCGGCCTCAGCTGTCGACAAAGCAATAATTGACTGCCGACGGGACATCCAGGCGATTGCACCTCCTGCCAGCATGAAGACAAAGCCTGTCGTGCTCTTGCGCTGCTCGGGATCATTCGCCCAGTCGCTGTCACTGAATCCCTCCAGCACTACTTCCCCAGCCACATCCTGCTTTCTTGAGTAGGTGATCCCATGATCCACTGTTCCAGCTAAATACCGGAGCACTCTTTTCACAGCGCCCACATGCTTGACAGACGGGTTTGCCACAAAGCGGCTCAATTGACCCAGCGTATAAGCAAGATCTGGTCGAGTACAGGTGGCCAGGTACATTAACATACCGATTGCTTCACGGTACGGAAAACTGGTGTCGGACTTCTCGTCCTTCTCAAGTGGAGCAAGTCTCAGGTTCATTTCTATAGGGTTTTCGACTTGATAGCCAAACTTCTCCAAAATCTCTCGAGCGTATTTACCTTGACTGATGGTGATGTCAGAGTTTGTCTGCTTCACCTCGACGCCCAGATACTGAGTCAACCGTTCTTGGTCTTTGAGGCCGTACGCGCTGTTCAGGTCGTTGAACAGCTTCTCCTTGAACGATTCGTCGTTTGTAGCCACTAGAATGTCATCAACGTAGACTAAGACGTACATGATCGTCTCTCCTTCAAACTTGAAGTACAGGCAGGGCTCAGTGAGTGAACGTTGGTATCCTCGACCCAAGAACCATTGATTAAGCTCCGAATTCCATTCACGTCCGGACTGATGCAACCCATACAAAGCCTTCAGTACAACGTACATGTGTCCATTCACTTGACACGTATAACCGTCGATAGAGCTCAGGTCTTGCCGTATCGCCAACCATGCGTTCAAATAGGCCGTATTGATGTCACCACCGTACACGTCCAGCCCTAGCTCTGCTGCTATTGCCATCAGCAATCGAAATGACGACAACCTCGCCACTGGTGCAAACGTCTCACGGTAATCAATACCTGGACGCTGATAGTTCCCGAGATCCACAATGCGAGCCTTAAATCTGACAACGTAGCCATGTTGATCGGACTTCAGCACGTAAAGCCACATGGTCTTCACCGACTTCGCATCTTTGGGGACTTCATCACCAGGAATTTCTTCAATCACACCTTTGGCTTTTAGTGCAGCCATTTCCTCCGGTTCAGCCATCAGAAAGAACTCTCGCCACTTGGATCGTAGCATTTCTCTCCGGTTGCGTGGCATTTTGGCTTGACTCGCTCGAATGGGACGACCGTTCTTGTCCAGCACTCGCTGGTTGTTCAGCGTGAGGTTTGTCACGTAGTCATCCAAATATCGAGGTCGCCGGCGTTCTTGATACTCGCGAAGTCCTGTGCGAGTCCGTTTCGGCTCCGTCTTGTCCGCCCCTTGCTCAACACGCTCTTCCTCCGATGGAGTCTCGTCACGATGCGTGCGTTTTCCAGTCTGGCGTGGGAAAGGAAAGAACATAGCACTCGCATCGACCGTTTCCGCGGGAATACTTTTGCACTCTTCTTCAGAGTCGACTTCTTCAGCATCCTCCTCCAGCCCAGATACGCTTTCAACGTATGTATCCATCCCGCTATCGTCTGGACCAAAGACACTTGCCACTGTGACATCATTATCACTAGCATTTTCATCATTCTCTGCATCCTCCAAGTCTGCTTCCGCTACGGACGACCCGCACGTGCCATCCATGGATTCCGCTTCTTCATTTTCGACTGCCGACTCCGGTTCTTCAGTATACCCAGCCTGACTTGTATGCAAATCTTCAGTCACTTGGACGGCTTCACGTGTTCTGGGAATACTAGCGTCTTCTTCAGCTGTGGGGTAGTGAGTCTGCTCACCACTGCCGACTCCTTCCACACGATGACCATGATCTTCGTCCATGAGCTCATCGCCCTCCTGAAGAGCGTCATTCTCGCCCTCCTCGAGCCCAAAGGATTGATCTCCATTGGTCTCGTCTTCTACTGACTCTTCGGCTGTGATCATTTCGGTGTCCACGTTGTCAGTATCATCACCCTCGTTTCGCTCTTCCGTCGAAAACTGTAGTGACGACCAATCAACATCTTCCATGTCAACTTCATGACGATCTCGATAGACCACTTCCTCCGCCACTCGAAGGTCAGACACAAACTTGTAGTGTGCTCAGAGGGAAAGTAGACTTTGCAGCCCACCACGTTTTCCGCGTACCCAAGCACGTAGCCTAGCTTGGCGTTGGTGTGATGCTTGCGGCGGCTCGGCGTCACTGGAACATGCACATACGCCAACGATCCGAACTTTCGGATGTGATGCACGTCTGGTTTCGCACCAAAGAACATCTCGTACGGAACTCCTTGAGTCCCCTTGTTGTAGGACCGGTTCTTGATGTACACTCCGGCCACAAACTGCGAGGAAGACCAGAGTGCTCCATCATCGCTTTAGTCATTTCCACCAAAGACTGGTGTGTTCTCTCACAAAGGTTTAACTGCGAGCTCTTGGGTCTCACTTGGATGTGCTCAATGCCTCGCGAGTCGTACCACGCCTCCATGGCTTCGTTCACGAATTCACCATCCTTGTCCGTAAGCACTTGCTTCACTGTGTAGGTAATCACTTTCCGGATCATCCGGCCAGCTTGGCGTTCCGCCCAGAGCACGTACTCCTTCAAGTGGTTGATCACTACTCCACTCGACTTGTTTTTCAGCATGTGAACAGTGACAAACCGGGAGTACCCGTCCATGATCACCAGGATAGCTTCGAACCGACTGCCGTTCCCTTTACTTGGAAAAAGCAAATCTGCGTACACTACTTGATTAGGCTCGTGTGTTGCTCGATCCAGTTTCTTCTGCTTGGCCAGGTGGCATGCGTCGCACGTATCCCGTTGACGCTGTGTCAGCATCATACCTTGCACAAGACTCTTGTCCACCATAGTCTTGAGATATTGCGGGCAAATATGCCCCATTCGCTCATGCCACAGTTTCAAGGTACCAACTCCTTCTGCTACCGTGTAGTTGGCCAGATGCTGGTTCACACGTCTCACTACGACTCCACGAGAAGGATGCGTTGCTTGGAAACCCCAAGTTGCTTCATGCGGTGTGGCCACGATGACCCGTCTTCCTTCCCAAGAAATAAAGAATCCCCGAGTCGCATGATCATAGTCAAACTCGAACCCCTGTTCGTGTGCCAATCCCGGCGAGAACAGCCCATACTCCGCGTCTGGTACTTACAAGACATCGTCAATGTACATGGTGACTTCCTCTCCGTCGATTTCGTTCGCATAAGGCTACCGTGCCCATCCCAACGATCCGCGCAACGATGCTCGGTGACAAAACACGAACATTCCTTACGGCTGTGGTGTCCTCGGTAAATGACACAAAGTGAGACGTAGACCAGTCACGTGGGAGTTCGACGCGGTGTCGAAAAACCACCAATCACTGCTAATAGCAGCAGCGTTTTGATTATCAACTTCTTGGTGCATATCTGCAACCTCAGCCCCATGATCAGCTCCAGAGTCATCTTCAGAATACCCATCTGGTATTATGGCCATTGCCATGCCAGTCACCACACCTTCAGCGATGGCCTCGTCATGAGTCATCACTGGTGGCATGTTGCCATCCTGACGAAGTGTGCAGTTGCCTCGTGGCGCCCGTGTCTGCTCATTGGCCTCGACCCCATTCGGCTTCTTCGCCTTCTCCGGACAGCTTTTCCTCAGGTGGTCGGTGCTTCCACACACGAAACATGAGCGAGGCTTTCCCTGTCCTTTCGGACTTGCCTTCTCGTTTCCACCCTTGCCTTGTCCTCTACCTCCACCCTTGTTCTGCTGACCAGAAGACTGCTTTGCATGGCCAAATGACCGATGCAACTGTTCGTCGGCCTGATTGGCCTTGTCGAAGGTCACGGCCATGGTCACCACCTTTTCTGATGTGTCCACACAGTCCATCCCAGCGTCCACAAAACCTCGCAAACGGTCAAACCGTTCGTTGGAGGGGAGCGACGACACCAGCATCCCGCTGAAAACGGCGTCGTCCACAGTCATACCGACCGTCTTGAGTCTTTCCTTCAGCCGGCACATGTAATTCAGGTGCCCCTTGACCTTGCCAGTCTGCTTGCACTTGGCGGACTCCAACTGTGCGTACAGCTGTCGCTTCGTCATGGCCTTGGTTTGGTCGTTGGTCGTGCCCTCGTACCGGTCACACAGGTACTGCCACATGGTCGACCCGTCCTTCATGTCCATAAGCTGCTGGCCCATGTCGGTGCACACTGACGAAAAGACAACTCTTGGAGGTCCAACTGCCATTCATCCCACGCGCTCTTCTGCAGCGACGTGAAGTTCTCGTCGTAGTTGGTGTCCTTGTTCATCACCTTGAACAGATCCACGTTCTTCTTCCGTGCAGCGATTTCCATCAGCTTCTTGTAGTACTGGAAATTTTGGCCATTCCAGCGAATGGGTTGGCCGGTCTTCTCGGAGACCTCGACCTCCCAGGACGCGTCCGTCGTCAGCTTGGCCATCTTGTCCTTGGGCGACTTGCACTTCCGCGAGATCTTGGGCTCAATAACCCTGTTGAGTTGTGGATTGGGGCCGGTTGTGCTTGAGAAGGTAAAATGAAAACTGAATTAGTTGGCGTGCCAGCGCCTCACGAGCTCCAACGAGCTCCTACTAGCACGTCGGGTCCAAACCCACTACGTTCTGGTTTACTGCGTCCCAGCTCTCTTCCCAATCTGGTTCACAGCGTCGCAGCTCTCTTCCCAACTATCTCTGCTGTGTCCTATCTTGAACTTCACTGTGGGCCAGGGCTTGAACTTGAATATGCATTCCAACATAGCGTACTCCCAGTAGTGACGGTGGTCAGTCTAGCCGTATCGGCCCTGGGGAGTCAAGCGTACATAATGGCCCATTTTTCATGGTACCAGTTCGAGCGCGAGTACACTTGCGAGCCCAAAAGTGAGCCCTTGCAATCGCCATCCTTGGGGCCGAACAACGCTGGCGTTGACGGCGGCAATGGAAGCGATCGCGGTGAAGAAGAAAGCGCGGAAGTTCATCTTTGGATTGAAGATGTGCGTCTAGGTGATGAGTTGGGAAATGAGATGGAACAAGACGGTTGTCGTGGATCCTTTCGGGCAGCAAACTTGATCGCTATTTACATCCGATGTGTCTGCAATGAGCAGGATAGTACTCGACTAGAAAAACTGGCCACCGTATCATACTACTGAAGTACTATTCACGGGAACTGACTGCTCTTTTGGCAACAGGAACTTGGTTATTCATACCAAATTAAAGGAATCCTATCAAACTGAAAAGAACGATTAGTGAGAATAGAACCAAGCAATTAATGGAGGAAGAACGAACTGCGTTGACCGTTGAATTGACAGTTCTCTATCACTTACCGACACCAACTACGCACTCGGACGAAATCTTCGCGCGGTCAAGCACGATTGAGACATCATTCAAGTCCCCCAGCACACGAAGCAGCGCCGTTACCAAGTCGAAGTTGGTCTCCAGTCGGACGACACGACAACTCTCTTCGTTAAAGAGGAACCTCATTGAACAGCGCAACTCGAGGCGGTGGCCAAGAAGACGGTCGCACATTGAGCGATGTCGCTCCACGGCACATTCACTTGAATCCACTGGAGGCGTGATGATGTGGCGCAGTGTGAGCTCCGTCACCGTGACACTTAGACTCGCATCCACCGTCATTATGCCAGCGGCCATAGACTCGATCTTTTGGAGCTTCAGGGCCGCTTCCCCGAAGTACTGAGCATAACATTAGAGCTGCTTTAGGAGTGCACTGGCCCCACTTAGTTCCCCCATAGCCACATCGTGCGCGAATGAATTCTTGAGAACGGCGAGTCAGGAGGTGTATGGACATCATAAAAACTAGCACATTCAATAAGTGGTAGATAATATGTCGCGCACGGATAATTGCTCGTATATCGTTTCTCAGTGAGAAACGTTCGCCCCAAATACGAACAAGCAAGGAAACAAAAGCGCATTGCCTAGCTCACACTTATCTCTATCCAAATTCTTTCGGACAGCATGGTAATTGAGGTGTAGACTCGAAACGACTTATGGTTTACCGCAAGCAGTGGCCACAAACAAGATTATGCGTGTGTTCAAGACGCCATATGGTTTACCGCGCGGTGTGTAATGCGGCCACAAACAAGATTACGCGCTGGGTTCTAGCACATTTTCGCCAGCAATGATGGCCAAGCACCGTGACCCACGAACCTCCCCTCTGGACAACAAAAACTGAAAAATAACTTCTTTGTTTTCAGTCCCCGTGACTTGCGTCCACGTCACTTTGAGACCATTGAACAGCGATCGTACTTCCAAACTTGCTGGCGAGCAAGCACGACTGTTCGACCGCGGATGAAGAGAGAACAGCGACGCAGTTTCAACCGTCGGGGAGGGCCCATCTGAAACCCCGACATACAATCTTCTAGTCAATTGCTGGAGGGTCGCCGAAACCACCGGGAGAATGTTTCCAAGGCCGAACATGGGAGGAAGGGGACGGCAAGGAGCACAGACGCCGGCAGCGACGGGAGATAGCAGACTGATGAGAAACAACACGACGGAGACCAGCAGAGGAACGCAGCAGAGCTCGCAGCCGAGAGGCATGAGAATGGAGGCATCGGGGTCGAGTAGACCCAATGCCACCTCAGGAAGAGCGGAACAAGATCGATAAGGTTGGAGGAGCAAAGTTAACAAGGAGACGAGAGACGGAGGCCAACCTGATCGGAATGCGGTGTACGCGCAACTTCGGAACTACGTATACAACGACACACCGGCGGAATACGTAGTCCAGCTCGCGGACAAGCTAGCGAAGATGACGAAAGAGCTGCGATACGAGGCTTACAAAACCCACTTACCGGTAGCGGACCAAAGCGGCAAAGACGATACCACACTAAGACGAGAGTGGAAGGATGAGCTCACTGCGGAGAAGCAGACACTATACGAAGGGTTGGTTAGTTATTGGAACCTGAGCGACGGAGTGCACGCCGAGAGACTCACCAAGTTGTTGAAGGACTGGATCACGAAGGAACACGTGCCTCCGGGTGAACTGGAAACTCGACTGCGAGTACTCCACTTTGCGTACGAGGAAACAAGAGAGGAGAAGGCGACTACGGTGAGCGCAGCGCCGCTTTCCTTCAAAGGGGCGGTAATGAGCGGACTACCAAGGACGGAACGACCAACAATGTCAGCGGAACAGGCGAGACTACGTGACCTATGCATGAGACCGGCGAAGCTACTGACGAAGCTGAGATAGCGGACTCCTGACGAGGACGCAGCCTTGCTCATGATCCTGAATAGGGAGATCGAGGTACCAGCACCACCAGGTTTCCTGGTGCAATCAATGTCAGCAGGCCAGCTGGCCAGATACACAGACTTCTTCCTAGGCATAGAGTACCCCTCTATGCTCACCTAGCTCCAGGGCAGAGGTTTGGTGAAAACCTACCAAAACAAGCACTACTAGCGCACATATCGGCGGGGGCGGCGGCAGCTACGCAGCACCGACAAGACGTGGTGAACTTCAAAGAGGAGCTGGCACGGATCACGCTAGACGTGGACACCAGAGTAATCACGGTGACGTTTACGGGGAGACGAGCGGCGCAACGGTGGGCTTCCTGGAAACTACCCATGGCAGGGAAGATGCTGCCACTCATCGACTATGAAGCCGAGAGGGAAGCAGCAAAAACGACCTTCGAGGTAGTAAATCTGGACTACTACGCATTTACGATTGAAGTAAAGAGAGGTAAAGTGTCATCGACGGACCTGCACTGGGCATTAGCGACCAAGATGGGTTTCACAGTGCAAGCCATGACACACGAGGACGTGGACGGAACAGGGATCAACGACAAACGATGGACGGTCACAGTCAAGGCGAAAGGTTGCCCAGCCAAGATCAAGAATGTCGCCATCCTGAAGATGGGAGAGGCAGAAGTAGCCATCTGGCACCATACGGTGCACATCAAGAGACAGTGCAGCCACTGGCTCTCCCCATGCACCAGACCAAGTTTTGCAGAGAATTGACCGGCAACATCGATGCGCAGAGGAGGAGCCACACGAGGAGCACAGAGGGACCTCCGCCGTCACGCAGAGGAAATGGCGTGAGGGACTACAGACCACAAGACATGCCAACAACTCTCGACCAAATGCTGGACACGCTGAGGGGGCCAAGCGCGGCGGGAGAGCGAACGACGAACACTGACAACACGCCGAACCAGAGCGGACAGCAGACAGGAACAAGACGAGCAGGACCACAAGGACCAAGCACTACGGACCCACTCTCACTGCCAGACGAGTGGACGCAACAACGAACTCCACTGGCCAACACGCATGGCGATCGGGCGAAGGGCGAAGCAGAACAACCAGGACCAACGACGAAGGAACCAAGGAACGATACTGGAGACAGGGAGCACAACAACGAGGACCAGAGCAAGGACGACAGCGACGAAGAAATGGGAGAGGAAGACGAACCAACAGCGACATCACCCCAAGAGGAGAACGAGGGCACCAAGGACCAAGAGCAGAAGACGGAGGAAGAGATGCCAGATTTGGAGATGGCGGAGTGTTCGGGGAGGAGGAGGATGAGCAGAAGACGACGACCACACACCGAGAGGCAGGGAGCGCAGAGAACGTATCCACCCAGAACCCGCCAGTAGGAGACGTCAAGGAGCGCGGACATCCCCAGCAAGTACAACGTCGGACCCAAGCACGCAGCAGAGGAAGCACGGCGAAGTCGACAAGTCGCACCATCCACGTCACCCAAAAGGTGACTGCCGGAGGGTTGGGATGCGGGACGAGTACCGGAAAGACGCCCGGATACCGAGACGAACAAAGGGGAGGAATGCAGAAGCAGACGGAGATATCGCTATCCCCGACCAAGAGGAGCAAACTGTCACCTCTCAAAAAGACAGACCAGCCGCCCAACAGTACATGCATCAGTACTTAACGCCGGTGACCACGGACGCAGGCGAGAACAAGGACAAGAGCCCCACACGGGACGTGCCGCGGGATTCGACAACCACAATCGACCAAGGGGCCAGACAGACTCAACCCGACAAGGATGGATGCGAGTATATGGGCAGCAAAACAGCGACGGACGACGAAGCGACGATGGACGAGTGGATGAGCGTCCTGGGAGGCAAAGTGGAGGACGTGGCAGCCAACGGTCAATGCGGCTGGCTCGCGTACTATGCAACGTACTATAACATCAAGCAGGGGCTGCTAGAGCCATCCAAGGCGGTCGCGGGAGCGGCGGACCAACTGAAGAAGGCGGTCATCAATGGTATGCTGGTCAATCTACTGGACGAGGTGACACTGCACGAAAACGACATTAGAGCAGAAGCGATGCTAACTTGGAGCGGCATATCAGCGCACACGACGATGCCAGAAGTGCTCAAGGCGATCTCGGATCATTATGTTGCACAGAGGGCAAGGTCGGTCAAAGCAGCAGTGCCGATGCACTTCTGGGTTCGACCCGCCCACCTCAAAGCAATGGCGATGCACGCCCGAGAAACTGTTTACGTTTTGGACGCTCCACAGGAAGGAGCTACAAGGATCCTGGCGTACTCGTACAAGAACACACGCAACGGAGAAGGAGAGGACATCGAGACCGGAACAGTTACACCGATGGACACGCGCAGAGCAATGGCAATGCTTGGCGAGTTGAGAGAGGCAGGAATCTTCCCCCTGTACTGGTGCTGAGATGGCGGGTGATCGGTAACCACTTCCAGGCCGTCACCTACGACGACAAGGAACACGCGCGCTACGCGGAACATCTCCCGACAATGGACGAGAAGCGCAATGAGATCGTTGAGAGACACGGAGGTAAAAAGCTCGATGCAGTGCCGTACGACGCACATGCAAACAAAGTGGAAGCCTCGACGGCACTGAAAACCATCGGGAAGGCAGCCAAACTCCTGCAGTCAGTGCAGCTACGGAGGGTAGCAGAAGTGCGAACACCAGACAGCGAAGCTGCTCTCACGGATACGACGGATCTAACAGACGACAGGAGCGACCTATCGGGTGGAGAAGAGCAAGACGAGGACAAGGATCGACACGACGGGAAGGACGAAATGCAGAAGACAGAACCAGCCACACAACCCAAAACTAGGACACTGGGGTGCTCCATCAAAGAGCATTTGCAGAGAACGACAGGACTGGAGGGAGGCGTGCCGCCACAGCCGACACCGGGACCAACCAGCGAGCGGGAAGACGGCGAAAGAGAGGGACCTGACTGGGATACGAACACGGCTGAGTTGATCAAGGAGGAGGCGGGGGCTGGACTTAATCAGGTGATGGCCAAGACTAATGAGGAGGTGGCACCAAGAACGCAGCCACAACCAGGAACCACCAGTCAAACCAATCAACTTCATTTGTATTTCAACCAAATAGGCACAGACGACCACTTACAACAACTTAGGAGAGACTTCAGGCGGCACAGCAGAGCAGTTCGACGACTACGAAAGAGGAAGGAACAAGAGCACAGGGCAAGGCAACCACACTCGACCGTACACTGGGGATCACAACAGTGAATGTTCGAGGATTAGCAACGCATCAACAACAACTAGGCAAGATACTAAGCGGCATGAAGGATCAGCATGAACGAGGGGTACGTGATATCATTTTCCTCCAAGAGACGCATCTCTTCCCCAAGGAACACAAACAAGCACAAGCGCACTACGCCGCAATCTGGGGTTTCAAACAGAGCACAGCGCAAAAATGGTAGTATTGGAGCTCGTGCAACGACAGAAGAGCTGGCGTCGCAGTCCTCATCAACCCGTATGGCGCAGTAAAGCATACCCAACCATGGGGCGAACAACACTGGAACGAACACTTGATGATGATCAAGGGAGAGATTGATGGCCACCCGATTCTCTTTGTTAACATCTATGCGCCGTCAAACGGGATGGCGCGCATCCAATTCATGAAGGACCTGCAGAGAATCAACTTCCCGACGGACGTGACCATTGTGGCAGGAGGAGGCTTCAACTGTGTCACCAATCGGCGCATAGACCGAAAGGGAGGCACAAGCAAAGCAGGCATAGGAGCTGCTGAATTGGCGAGGTGGGTGGACTCTCAGGGACTGGTGGACACCGGGTACTACAACATACCGGCACACACAGCAAAAGAGAGCTAGAAACATACGCCAGGAACCATCACACGCACAGCCACACGGCAGAGAGCGGGGAGGTAGGCACATCCCGGTTGGACCGCATCTACACCAGCGCGCGGGCCCGAACGCTGGTGAGAGGAAACACGACGGAGGAGTCTCTTTGTCACTCCGACCACAAAACGGTTCTTCTAGAGCTGCATTCCCTGAAAGGTGTGGTGCGACTCAGGAAGAGACCCAGGCTATACCCGGCTCCTGAGTATGTGCAGGCAGCGACCAACAGCATGATCGACCATGCACTACAATAATTAGCAGAGGAACTACGCAAGGCGGACTCGAAGAACACAACGCGGATTTGGGAGGACTTCAAACGAACCATGCGGAACAACATCAAACAGCTGAAGAAGAAAGCGAGAGAGAGAATGACGAACGGGTTCAGGTTACGCATCAGACGCCTCAAGACGAAATTGGGAAGCTGACGCAGGACACCGACCAGGACGAGAAGGAGCGCAACGACATCATCAAGGAGCTGCAGCGCACGCAGGAAGCGCGGAGGGCGGCAAGAATGCGCATAGTGGTGACGAGAAATGCGTGGAGTTCGAAGCAGTCGACGCGGCACTTTTTCAAACGGATATGTACGAAATTTGGGGACAACGTGATCCCGACACTGGTGCCCCTGACGACAGCTCACGACGGCAGCTACACGACAAAGCTAACATCCTAGCGGACAGCTGGCAGCACATATTCAATGGACAGCCGCGGACAAGAACAACATCAACAACTGCATCGAGCACTTCGCGCACAAATGGGAGAAGAGCGACATGACCGACATCGACGCCCCCTTCACGGAGGCAGAAGTTGAAGAGGCAATTAAACGGTGCAAACTAGGGAAAGCCATCGGCCCAGACGACCTGGGGAATGACTGGTACAAGGATCACAGCCTGGCACTGATCCCGATCCTGACAAGAATTTTCAACGATTGCCTGGACAACGGCGCGGTCCCCTCCAGCTTCGTCGAGGCCTACATTTTCAGCATACGCAAGGGGGATCAATAGTAACCCACTGAACTATAGGCCAATCGCCTTACTAAACATCGAAAAACAAGATCTTCAAGCGCGTACTAGCGTGGAGGGTAAGGGCGCACATCGAGAAACTGGTACACAGCACGCAATTTGGCTTCGTGCCGGGAAGGTCGATTCACGAGGCCATAAATATCTTCGAGGCTGCAAAGCAGGCATGCAGACGAGGAAAAAACTCACACAAGCACAAGTCCTGCTCCTAGATTTCGCTAAAGCCTACGACTCGCTGGACCGCGACTATCTTTTGCGGTGCTGGAGGCAAAGGGCATGCCCCGCGGTTCTGCAAAATCATGAGGGCCATCCATGAACGAACCACGGTACAGTTCATGGCCAACGGGACTCTGTCCTACAAGATGGAGGTGACCAGCGGCATCCGCCAAGGGTGCCCGCTGGCACCACTGCTTTCATCTTGGCAGTGGACCTCCTATATGACGAGATCGAGGAGACAGCAGAACTACAAGGAATACGACTAAGCAGCAACAACGGGAAGAAGGAGCTGTACATGCGCATTGCGGGCTACGCGGACGACACCGCCATCTACATCGCGAACCGCAACATGCAGAAGGCAGCCATCGCGGCGGTGAATCGGTTTTCGAGCGTATCAGGACTGAGACTGAACGTGAACAAATCGGCGGCAATACGGTTAGGAGACGAAGAGGAGGAGGAAGCGGGCTCCAACCCCACACAAGGAGACAAGCAAGCAGGGACCGACATTCCCGGCTGGAACCACGCAGACGATCATGGTGGAAACGACGACGACAAGGAACAAGACCAGCACGATGCGAACTACCAGATCGACCAGGAAGGGGACGCCCAGGGAGATAGCACCAGCGTCGCGGACAACAACAGCAACAACTACCAGCAGAGCCACGAAAGGAGCGACGGAACGGGGTACGACAACAGCGATAGGAGGGAGGAGTGCAACACCACCGCCCAGACAAGGGAAGAGGACGAGCAGCACATCCAGGAGACGACTAGCATCCGATACCTGGTACATATAGCAGGCAACGCGGATACGACGGAGGAGGCATGGGGACGCGCTTTCGGAGCATTGAAGGTCAGACTGGCCCTAGCGGAAGAGAAAACGAACACAGCGAAGCAGAGGGCAGCAATCGCGTCGGCAACCATCATTTCAAAACTACTCTACGTGGCCCGACACGCATGGCCCACGGACAAGCTCGTGAAAAAGGCAGACTGGTGCATTCGGCATTTTGTATGGCACGGAGCTTTCTCCGAGCCGGACAGGGCACCGGCAGGATGGATTAACGCAGCGGTGGCTGAGCTGCCTCCGGCCAAAGGGGACTAGGAACACCTAACATCGCGTACGAGCTCAAGGCACTCAGTGCAACAGTGGCGTGCGTGTGGGCAGTGACAGATCAAGCACGAGCGCAGATACTGGGAGAAATCCTACAGACACGAGACATCGGTACTTCGAGCCACATCATACCGGCAGGAATCAAGCCGACACACAAGATTACAGCGACAATGTGGGAGGCAGGACGTAACTGGGCAACATACGGACTAGCACTAGACACGATGGTAACAAGCGGACACTCGCATCACACCGGATTATTGCGGAGGCTGATGAGACATAGAAACGGACTGGAGACAAGATGGCAACGAGAAGGACTACAAGTGCGCTGTGAGGGTAGTGTACTGGAGACGATGACGGTGATGAGAGCTTACCGGCAAGCGAAGAACGGGAGGTGCGACCAGCATGCGATAGGGTGTCTGCCGCTGAAGACGATCACACTCTGGGACAACCAAGGACGCCAAGACAAGTGGAAAACTACAAATTGATCAAGACGGTCGGACGTGCGCAAATAGCTGATTTTATGCAGATCAGGAGAGCAACGACAGTAGGGAAGTCACATTCACACCGGTGCAGAGCGACATGCCGCTGGCGAGCAAAGACGCTCACCTGTTTAGGGAACTTTGCCTCACGGTGCTCGCCAACTATCCGGAGCTGATTTTCGACTGGGGAGAGGAGGAGATGCTGAAGGTGGAGCTCCCTGACCAACACAAAAGACATGCATTTCAGGTATTCAAGGCTCCGCGGCTTGGAATCGCACATGTCGTAGCGGACGCGCAGCCATGCCGCATATGGACGGCAGAGCAAGGGACAACACAAGCAGCAATTGCAGAGGCCTTAGGGGTGAAGCAAGCGGAGGTACTACTAACACCACACCCCTGGCTCACCAAGATGCACACGGTATGGGCGGGCAAGAGACGATGGACGATGACGAGGAAAAGGAGCAGGAAATGGGTAAGGAAGGACAAGACGGCGACGGTGCAGAAGGTGAAGAAGAAAATCGCGGAGTACTGGTCCAGAAGCAACCCCAAAATAGCAGAGGCGTTGGTAGCACTCAAGTGGAAAAGGGTGCACGCCATGGAAGGGGCTTCGGCATATCACACGCAAAATGTGATGAAACTCAAAATAGCGCGGCTCAGACTGTGGGCGGGACAGGAGCTCGGTTTCACATGCCCCAAGGCGGAGTGTAGGAGCGCGAAACGAGGGGTCGGCGCATTTAATCTGGGACTGTCCGGACGCGAGGACACTGTGGGATGCAATGCTCAGGCAATGGGGGATCACCGGCACGCACGGACTGAACACGGAGACGACACGCGACAGAGCGATAGCGGAGATGTTCAGCTTCAGATTGGCGGCGATGCCGGAATGGCTGGAGAGCTGGGAACGAGAACAAGACACGGGCGACATCAGAGAGGAGGAAACAGAGAAGGTAATCGACGAGTTGTGGGCCCTAGCATGTGCCATCACGGTGACAACGATCTGGAGGTGGAACGTTGATCGGGTCTACCAAGACAATCGACCGGAGCGAACGATGGAGGACACAGTGGCGGGGCAGAGCGGGATGGTGCGAGAGGCGTACACGAGGTATCGACTGGCACAATATCCGCTCACGGAGGCCTCGCAATGGAGGATACGCGTAGCAGACATGTTTGTGTGGAGATGGAGGAAGACGGCAGAAGATAGACTGACGAGAGCCACACAGAGCGACACAACCCCGAGAAGTGTGGATCCAAGCACAGGGGCGAGAGGCAACCGCCGTAACAAGACGGCAACACGGGGAGGAGAAGCGCTGGGCAGTCCCACCGGCAAGGATGAAGGAAAGAGAGGCAAAGAGAGGAGAGAGGAGAGGAGTGAAGAACTGATCAGGTGTCACCACTGTTCGGAATGGTTATTAGAGTTCAATGTTGACTAGGGTCAAGATGAGTAACACAATATACCTCACCATTTATTATTATTTATTGAACAGCGATCGTATGCGGTCCTGTCGTAACTAACCTCTTCTGATTTAGCGTGGGCGCAAAGCATCGTCCATTACCACTCGCACTCGAGCCACCAGCCGTTCAAGGAATTCGGACGTCGTGTCGACAACTTTTCGCTGATGACGGGTGACATGAACGACAATCGCTCGTCATGATTTGCCTGCCATCATCGCCACGACTCGTCACGAGTGGCACGAGAGGGTTTGGCGAGCAACAGCCAAGCGTGAACTTCTCTTTTTTTTCGTGGTTAATGTGGCCTCAAGACTTATAGCACACAATAGACCGTCACAAAAGGTTTTAAATGGTGGAGCATTCGAGGAGACTGTGGTCTGGCTTACCATGTACAGTACTTCGAAGTAAGCGTGGCTTCAGTATCGTGGCGTGAAACGATTAGTCACGTGAGCAACCAATTGAGATCTGTAACATCTGATGTGATCGGCTATAAAATACCATACTATTTAATGAGAGTGAGTGCTGCACCCACCTCTTGCACATGGGACGGGCGTCCCTTTTGTCTTTAATCATTTTCTTCATCCGTCCGGAGGGTATACGCCGTATACCTCGTATACATTTTCTCCCCCATTCATTTTAGAAACGGGGAAATCAGTCACAGCCAGGAAGCATGGCACCCGACCTGCGCGTCAAAGAGGAGGAGCGGAGCGACAGTGGAGAGACGGTCGACAGCGACGAGGAGTGGGTCGACCCGGCGGAAGAGTCGTCTGGCACGAGCAGCTGCACGGGTGATTCCAGCTCCACGTCGAAGCAGCGTCGTTCGGAAGCTTACGACCGGCCCCAGACAGCCCACAGCGGCGGAGAGCCTGTGGTGATAGCGCCGCCGCCCGAGAAGACCGAGTTTCGTTCCTGGGCCACCCTGAATGCATTTTTAAAAGGCTATTCAGCCGATACATACCAGGTACCGTTTGCTGTACTGAATATGGCACCCGAAGCGGTTTAGCTTGATCTAACTTGTTTACTCATTCAATTGCTGCGTGCAGAGCTTCCGCGTTCGCACTAACAACAAGGTCGCGACTAGAAACAAGAAGATTCGAGACTCTGGGTCTACGAAGCCGCTAGTGCCCGAGGAGTGGGTTCACTACTCCAAGACGTTCGTTGGCACCCACGCAGGGAAGTACAAGCCGCGTGGACAAGGCAAGAGAAAGCGGCAAGAGTCGAGAGCCCTCGAGTGTGATGTGCAGGTGCATATGGCGCTCCGTGGTGCTCAGATGGTCTCAGATGGTTTCGAGTGGTGTATAGTTGGGTGTTGGTTGGTCATGGGTGGGCTCACATAACATTTGTATCGTTGCGTAGATCAATGCGTGTGAAGGACTCGGCTGCAGCAATTCCTACTTTCGTGCTGCGAATTACCGGTGCCCGTTTGAAGCATAACCATCCGCTCTCCAGACACACGTTCGATCATTATCCGCACAACCGGACAGTTATCGAGCCAGAGCTGGCGGGGACTGTCCGCGAGCTTGTCAAAGGAGGAGCCAAGAAGAAACGCATCCTGCAGTTCATCAACGACAATTCCAGCTGCAACCCAACGCCCCAGGACATACACAATTTGGTGCGCAAGCTGAAGAAACAGACCCAGACCGCTCGGACATCCGCAAAACGATTAAAGCAATGGATGGGCGAGTTCACGCAAGAGCCAGGGAATGTTGGAGGCGTTCTCGTCGACTCCGTCCACGATAAGGTATGAACGCTATTGCTGTTGCTGCGTAAACTTTGTGTAATTTTCTGTTATGTTGATGTTAGGCTGTAGCTACCTGTATTACGCTTCAGACGAAGCACATGCGGGAGCTGTTCGATCGATTACCGGAGGTCGTGATGATCGACGCAACCCACGGTACAAACTTGTCGAAGTACAAGGTTTTCTCGATCATGGCACGACGCATTCGGGAAGGGCCAGTTCGTACAACATGTTGTCCTCCAGAACGAGCGTAACCCAACACTTATGACGGCCCTGGAGCAGTTCAAGCGCTACAATCCGGCTTGGACGCGCATAAAATGCATATTGATCGACAAGGATTTCGGCGAGATCGATGTGCTGAAGAAAGCTTTCCCGGATGCGACGTTGCTGTTGTGTCAGTTTCACGTGTTGAAATATCTGCGAGAGCAGATAGCGTCAAGGACTATGGTTTCAGTGCTTGGCAGAAACAGCAACTGAACGGATTGATAAACTTACTGGTGTACGCGAAGACGGAATGGCAATACCTGCGACTGCGCGAGTACATGCGCCATATTATGGATGCCGGTACTGGTAGAAGCCGGACGGGGTTGGGCGCAGTTGGTGTCCAATTGGGCACCGGTCAGGCAGAGTTGGGCGCGGATGGAGAATCGCGTGAAGACTGCAAGCACCCGTTTGAAGCGTATCTCGTGAAGAAGTGGGATAACTGTCGTCAAATGTGGTGCGCGTTTGAAAGGCAGAATGCTTGCACCTGGGCAACAACACAAATAACCGTCTCGAATCATCGTGGAAGCAGCTGAAGGAGCTTGTGGACTCCTTCATGCAAGTGGACGAGTGCATTGTGTCGATAATGGTTTTCCAAGCACATGCAGAGAGGAAGTTTCTGGACGCGGTCTACAAACTATCTGTCGTTCATCATCCGAAGTACCAGCACGAGATGGATTTTCTCTCGAAGTTGGTAAGCGAACACGCCTGTGAGCTTGTGTACGACCAGTACGATTTCGCAACCACCACGGCAAAGTATAAGTTTCACGAGGCGGTCCCTGGAGTGTACTTGATACAGTGCGATACGGACGATGAAGACGCATAGATGAGCCGCACAGCGAGTACTCCGTCACGAAAAGGGATTGGTCTTGCTCGTGTTTGTTCATGGCTTCTCTTTGCTTCCATGCCGTCATGTGTTCTTCATTCGGAAGGCACTCAACTTTGAGAACGTCATTCCGACCCAGCTTCTCGATCCTCGTTGGCTACTGTCGTCGCTTCGGGTGGAATCCGAATTGCCCCAGCTGTCTGAAGAACCATTTCGTGTGTCCAGAGTTTTGAAGGAGACCAATACGTGTTGGGATTCCAACAAAAGTTCCGCGAAGCAAATTTCGTGGCAACTTCAATTAGTGAGCACTTGAGTGGACTAGGGATGGTGGAGTACCTGCAGCGATGAAGGCTTTGCGAGGCGTCGCCACCCTTTTCAAGCATGGCGAGTACAATACCATTCCGGAGGTAGCTGGTGTTCGTGAACATGAAGACTGCTCGGGTCGTGCAGATATGGACACAACAGGTGGCGTGAGGCAACAAACTACAGACAGCGAAGTGATGACCGAGGCATTGGAGGTGGTGCAAGATATCCCGTCGAGTCAAATGGATGCTGTAAGCGAAAGTGTGGCGTCTGCTTCTTCGGTGGAGAGCACTCAAGTTTGCGCAGACCAGTTAGACTCAGTTGGGAATGAGACGGACACAGGTGGTGCCCCGTCGGGCACGAGTGGTGATCAGTTGGTCTCAGTCGATATAGAGACGGGCACGAGTGGTGGTCAGTTGGAAGCGGGCCCGACAGAGAATGTTACGGAAGCCGACGAAAATGGCGACCACCGCTCGACGCTTTCTCTTGCCAACTTGACCGAGGATTTCCAGATCGTGAGTCCTCCAAAGGCCAAAGGACGCCCAAAGCAAAAACCACGGGCTGTTAAAGCCAAGCGGAACCAGGCTATCGCAATGGTACAGGAAGACATGGCAATGCACGAACGCCAAATGAGTCTGCTGACAGTTTATGAGCTACTGGATGGAGAACCCAGCTACAGATTGACACACGAGAAGCTACTGCAGTTCAAAGAGTTCATATTCGCTAACAAGCCGAAGACCCCTATCGCTCACGAGATCGCCAAGCTCCCTCTCACCCTACCACTGATGCGACCAGAAGATATCGTGCGAATCTTCCCCATGCAATTAATCAACAAGTGCACCGCTAAGGTCACAGCCTACCAAGCGAAAAAGCGGGGAACATTGGAGATGCAGATAGCGCTGGAGATCGTTGGTGTGGGAGTGTTTGCAAACTCGACAATAGCGCTCATGAGAAAGTGGCACACAGCCGTAAAGGTTGCGCGAAGAAGGTCAAAAGAGCACTGGCTTGGATTGCGCAGGTAGACTTCATGCGTTACGGAAACTCTAGTTTCTATGTCGAAGAGGACCCCGCTGTACTCAGGCGACTGGAGTGTTTTGCCAATTTTGTCAACCGAGTATGCAGACATGATAGACTTGGCCGCCCAGGAGACGCTTAACGCCCAAGTCATGCAGATCATACTGCATAAACGTTTTGGAGCGGACCCCACGTTCGAGTGATTGACCCGTCAAACCTGGGCATTTCAAACGGAGCGATTACCACAGAGAGCGAGCATTTTAAACGGGCTTTGGCTGGAGCTACGAAGGAGATGAAAGTGCTGTTTCCCATCAACTGCAACAACAACCACTGGTGCGGTGTGATGATGGATTTGGTGAAGGGCCGAGTTTACGTCTACGACTCAATGGCGTCCTCCTACATTGCCAGTGTTCGTGTCGTGGCACAGCAGATGATTACGATAGTGCCAGAAGACGTCAGAACGAGTTTCCGCTTGGTGAATCACGATCCTGGCCTTGGCGCTCAGACCGACAGCTACAACTGCGGCGTGTACGTTCTGCTGGCGTTCGAAATGTTTTGTGGGTCAGAGCTTCTTGGACACCTCGACAAGAAGACTCTGCAATGCATGCGCTACCGCTACTTGCACTTGTGCTTGCAAGACGAAGTTGAATAGTGGCTAAGTGCGTGAAAGAAGAAGAGAGTAGCAGTAGCGGTAGCTAAGTCGCTTAATTCACTCATTTTGCCTCTAACGGAAGCTGTTGAAATCTATGCATGATCTTGTTCGGCTTTGGTCCTAGAAACACTTGATCTCCTGAGTGAACTGCCTAGCGTTTGAAAGACGCTCGGGTCCCAACACAACATTGTCCCAACAGAACACTTCTCCCGCTTCGGACTTTGGCGAGGCCGCCACTCACCAATGATCGCCAATCCGGCTCTTTTGCATCATCCAGCTATACGCGTATAGTGTATAATATTTTCCGCCGGCTCTTTCGAGTTGGGTGCCGGATTGGCGCAACAAGGGTGTCAGACGGTCACACGTGGGCACCGTTTGGTGCTGGTTGGGCACAGTTGGTTCTGCGTGTCCCGTCCCATGTGCATGAGGTGGGTGCAGCAACGAGTGTCCTATTTAATACGGTATCACGAGACGTGCTCACGAATTTCCACGATTATGGCCACGTCTCGTAATCGATAGCCTAAAGTCTCCGTTTTCCTTCTCCAAGCACGCACAAGTTGTAGGTGGTGAGTCACAACGAAACCCCCGCCCACCATCGCAAGTCTCCTCGGGAACCCCTCCTTCCAGTCTACGATAAGTTAATCGGCCATGTGCTCCCTCGCGTCTCCACTCCGGCCTCGCAGGAGTCACCCTGGACAATTCACAGTGGCCTCCTGTCATCGTAGCAGCTCCTAAATACGAGCGACAAGTGACAACTGGGGCGCTTCTACCGCCAGCTCCACCAAGTTTGAGGCCGAACACGAGACCAACCGACAAGTGCCAATCGCACAACTACTGCAACACTGTCGACCGTCGCCAGCAGTGCCGCAAAAATCAAGCGCGGTACCGTGACAGACAGCGTATCGCTCAGTTGCAATTCGAGAAGAGTGTAGAGCAACTGCAGCAGGAGGTCGATGATTTAAAGCGCACGTATCGGGACTTGTCGTCTCGTGAGAAAAACCACCAAAGTCCGTGGAGCGTTGTGGCTGAAGTTTTTCGCCTGCTTGAGAGCAGTCTCCGCTGTTCGTGGCGCACAGCAAATGCTCAAGAGATGAAAACCCATCCGACCACGCGCCAAATCTTCGCTGTTCTCAAGAATGCATTCGCGCACGACGTGGCTATGGGGAGCTAAGTGGAGAAAGAGCGCTCATGAAGCAGCTCCAATGCTACGCGCAGTACTTCGGTGACCCGTCCCTGAAGCTACAGAAGATCAAGTCAATGGCCGCTGGCGTACTGGCGGCGGATGCGAGTCTAAGTGTCACGGTGACGGAGCTCACACTGCGCCACATCTTCACGCCTCCAGCGGATTCAAGTGAATGTGCCGTGGAGCGACATCGTGCAGTGTGCGACCGTCTTCTTGGCCAACGCCTCGAGTTGCGCTGTTCAGTGAGGTTCCTCTTTAACGAAGAGAGTTGTCGTGTCGCGCGACTGGAGATCAACTTCGACTTGGTACCGGCGCTGCTTCGTGTGCTGGAGGACCTGAATGATGTATCAATCGTGCTTGACCGCGCGCAGATTTCGTCCGAGTGCGTAGTTGGTGTCGATAAGTGATATCTGTAATTTCATGTTCCAACACTTGGGATGACACTAGGACTACCAACCCACATTTACCAAGAATGTACGGCAAAACACACAATGTTTAAGGCGGGGCTGCAGGGATTAACTCTTTTTTTTTCCTGATTCTCTCCGTATGCGACTAGAACGGGTAGGCGTTTTCGAGCTTTGTAGTGAAAACATCGTCGCCCACGGGCATCACAACCTCTCTGGAAACCCAACCGTCGTTTAAATCAAAGTTGGCATCGGTCAACGCAGTTCGAGCTTCCTCCGTTAGTTGCTCCCACGTGATGAGGTCCTGGGTGTTGCCGGTCTTCTTCGTGAGTCGGACGCCCTGCTTGCCGCCCCAGAAACTCACATACGAGTCAAACTTAACTGTCGTCCCATCCACAACATACTTGGACTTTGGAGGAGTGTCCTTCCTGAACCCTACACCAGCGGACATAGACACACCGAGAATGGTCGAGTTGGCCGGTGAAGAACTGTCCGTCCAGACAATTCCGTACGACCAGTAGTGGCGATGGCCTGAGACGTACTTGGTCGTGTATTGTTGACCCTTGGGGAAGTACCAAGCGTACATGATGGCCCACTTGTCCTTGTACGATTGAGATCGTGAGTACACCTGCGAGCCCAGACCAGGACCCTTGCAGTCTCCGTCCACCGGGCCTGACCACTTCAGTCCGGCACTCACAGAACCGTTTACATTAACTGCGGGGTACGGGTGGCATCCGTACGAAATGTGAAGTTGGGGCTTGAACTTGACCGCTGTCTTCTCCGAGTCGGTAGAGGGTTCTGACTCGGCGAATGGCTCCACTTTGTCGTGGTCGATCATCACGACGACAGCGTTGACTGCAGCCAGAGATGCAACCGCAGCGAGGAAGAAGGTGCGGAGGTTCATCGTAGGGTAGTAAGACTTTGACGCCTCTGTGGTAAGTGAGTCCTGCGTGGAAGATTGCAAAGTGATTTCATCGAACGGGACAGCAAGTTGCTGACAAAAGTGCTTCAGGCAGGCACTGGTTGCGATGTGGTCGAACAGAAAAGTTGTTTGGTGTTCGGTTTGAAGCAGAATACTGTACAGTATCTGCATGGACCACGATGATAACGGCATGACCACATCTTCCAGTCTGGTTGGCTTGAGCTGCGTACGGACCGATTAGATTCCTGTGGCACATTTGCAGGAAGGGTATTTCCCAGGATGTGGACCCTGTCACTATCATTTTCCCAAAATGTGGACCTTCACCACAAGTGCATGTGTTTCTTACAAAGAAGGAATGCAACGTCTACGCGGCTAAGCGCATCCGTGATGGAATAAGTGGTATCATTCGTTGTCGATGGAGCTGGCGGCCTTGCTGCTCTGAGGGGCCGTCGCGAACCATGGCGATATTGTGACCACTGGCGTCATCTACTCAGGGGTCATGGGGTCAATACGGGTGCCGACGACCCGTACGGTGTCGTGTGGGTCTCATACTAGTAGTAGTACGTGACAATGACGTCGTGGTCGTGTAAATTGGCGTAGTGCCGAAGGTCCACGTTTTGGGAAAATGATAGTGACAGGGTCCACATCGAAATACCCTTGCAGGAAATCAGGTCAAGATAAGCCGGCTCTCGTTTCTGGATGCCCATGTGGCAAATGCACAAGACAAGCTTCAAATCGATAACTATACTGGTCTTGAATGACTCAGAATGAGAGATGACAACGTAAGTCTTACAACCCATGACTACGAGCCATCGAACTTTCGGTTCGTTTGGTCAACAAAATACCGAGAATCGTCGAGCAATCCGGTCGGAAAGAATGGACGAAGTAGCTCCATATCTCCTCGAATTCGCCTCCATCCTCAGTCAACGAACCATCCGGCAGCTACTTGACACGATCTCTGTGGCGATCACCGATCCCGGAATGCCATGAAGTACGGCGTGGGCCACGAAGTCCTGAAAGCTCGGAAACAGCGCAGCTATGCCGGCAAGGGCAGTATGAGACTATCTCGCGAAATGCCAGCCAAGTATTTAGGGAGCACTCTCGTACCTGTTAGAAACGTCTGCACCACGCACACGGTTTTGAGTCGCAATGCATGGGATTGAGTTTGGAACTACCAACAATAACACGCTGGTAGTTTTGCAACGCCTTGCTCCTCATTCCGTTTGCTGATGCATTCAGTAGTTTACGACGTTTGCTTCATTTCCAAGCATTTGCTCTTGTCGACTTCAACCTACCAGTCGATTCCGATGACCGCTGCTGTTGCTAACTCGACACCTTCGGGTAGTTACGTTGCTCCTTTTCCGAACGATTGTCCAGGCGTCAAAATGACCACGACCCTGACCGATAATCATCGTACCCAAGATCGACCACCAAAGCCTGGTTGTGCACCTTACGACTGCGTCAAGCGAGCTTGGTTTTCAATCCGTTGGAAGCTCTCGACGTGCATTTTTTCGCGTCCAGTACCGCTTTTCACTACCACTTTCGACCTCAGACTAGGCGACGTGTCCATTACACTTCCAGTAGCTGCGGTGGCTCTCTCTATCAACGCTAATTTGTGCGCCAAACAGGAAGTGAGAGACTCGGGATCTCTCCCAGTGCTCGCCATGATAATTGTTTTTGCACTCACAGTACGCAACAATTCCATCTTGCTGACTCTGACGGGGTTGCCATTTGAGAGAGCCTTGCTGTACCACAAATTGGCTGGAATTGTGGCGGTTCTTCTTGGGGGTTTGCATGGACTCGCGTATTTGTTGCGAGATGCAGGCGTACCAGTGGCCCGTCGACTAGACATAGGCGAACCTCTTTTAAGGAGGAACATCTCGGGTGCAATTCTCTTCTACCTTATGGTCGGACTTTTCGCCTTCTCCTGGTCCCCAATCCGCCGTAGATTTTACGACTTGTTCCTCCGGTTGCACTGGCTGCTCTTCATCGCAATTATTCCGTTTGCTATCATACATGGAGCTGGAAGTGTACTCGTTGGGTTTATCCCATGGGCACTTGATCTCGTATTTCGTCACGGATACCTCGTGCAAAAGTACTTTCGAGGTGGTTTATTCAACTGCAAGAAATCCCAAACCAAGCCTGGAATTATTACCCAACAGCAAGTTTCGCTTTGTCATTTACCTGGAGACATCCGTATCCAATTTCCGCGTGTTCGCTCGGACACTGGGGAGAATTTCAAGTATGAAGCGGGTCAGTACGTTTTCCTGTGTGTTCCGAAACTTTCGCTGCTCGAGTGGCACCCATTCACCATTTCATCTTCGCCACACGAAGCTCTCGTGACAATTCACGTCAAAGCACTTGGAGATTGGACGAAGCAGCTTCTGGCTACAGTTCCGCTGTCGACGGACGGATCTCATCAGGCTAAACCCGCGTCATTTTCCATTCTGGTTGATGGTCCGTACGGCAGCGTCTCCGTCGACATCGAAAACCCCAATTCGTACTCACACGTCGCTCTTTTCAGTGGTGGAATTGGTATCACCCCATGCAAGCCATCGTTAACCAACTTTACTTTGATTTCCACAGTCGTGGACGTGCTCTCAAGAAAGTCCATTTTGTATGGTCGGTACGAGAACGAGCCAAGGTGGAAGCCATGATGAATGCCGACTTTGTCGACGCTCGAAAGCAAATTCAAGGTCACACCAAGGCGTATTTGCCCGACGATCTCCTGTCTGCGGGTCCAAATGGTGGAACTACTTCGCCCACCGACGTCTTCAAGGCCGAATTCTTCCTCACAAGAGGTCAGCCCGACCTGGAAACCCCGATCGACCGAAGACTTCAGCATTGTCTGCGCTATAATACTCGGCCAGATGTAGATGACATTTTGAGGACAATTGGACAAGATGCACAGAAATACGGCAAGAGCCGTGTCGCTGTACTTGTATGTGGACCCTCAACACTTGTACGAGACGTAATTACCGTAGCTTCGAAGCTCGAACGGACTTGCAAGGTCAAGTACGATGTCCACACTGAGTGTTTCGACTTCTGAGTATCTTACAGATGCCACGAAATGAATACACTAGTTTGCTTGAAATAAGTTGTTGGTCCTACAATTCAGCTTTCTGCCTCGATAACGGAAAAGCAGGGAAAAAAGTCATCCGTTCATGCACTATGCATCAATGGCTCACTATTAATGACAAAGGAAGAAACGATATCAGGGCCGATCATCATCCACAGTAGTAGCAGAGAGACCGCATACATGCCCTCCAAAGTTAAACTCGAGAAGCATTTTCCGACTCGTTTCGGGGTCAATGAGCTAAGAAGAGTCGAATTGGTGTCGTCCAAACTCCCACGGAGTCTAGAAGTACAGCCATCCGTCGATCACAAGAAGACTTGCATTTAAAGGCACTTGAGTAGTTTTGTTAGAAAATTCGTCTAATGGGTACATGAAAGACGTGTTGGTAGTACCAGTCGACGCACTATTACTATTTGATTGCATGCAGCATCCGAGTTGCCCGAGAGAAGACAATATTGAGGCAATGAAGTCGATCCGAGAGAGAAGACCCCATCGAAATAAAACTCCTGCAGCTCTGATTCAACTGATCACAGATTCCGTGGCAGTAGGGGCGAGACATGAGGCAACAGACGAATCCAGGGGAATAACAAGAGTTCCCGTAGTTTTAACTCATTAGAATTCCTGGTAGCAATGCAGCTCCTTCTGCTTGCTGTAGCATCAAATTCAGTAGCGGACCCATTACAAGCTCCAATTCTTGCTGGTCTTTACTACTGCAGCGCTGAAAACGGGCTAAAATTGACGGAACCAGTACGCGCACCGACGGATCTCGCATCAACAGCCCCAAGAATGGACGAAGAACCTCCGATGCGGTGTCCATGTAGAATGATGATGAAGCTTTGAAGTGCTCATAATCATCTAAAGTAGTGGTCCGAAGTCACTACTGTACATGATCTCAAAACGGCACTTTTCACTTTCACGGGATAAACGATAGCACGTGTTCCGCTCCGAGTCCATTTCGACTTTTCCCTCCACCACCTTGCATCGACACTCCAGTTTCTCGAAAGAAATTTACTATGCGATGCCTGCTGGTATTTGTGTTGGTCGTATTCGCAACCAGTTGCAACGGCCTGGAAGCCACGAAAATCGTCGTCAGCTCAGAACCCCGAAGGTCCAGTGATAAACGGAGAAGAAAAGGCAACTGATGCTCAAAACGAAGAGCGGGGCGTCTTCAACCTCAGCAAACTCAAAAGTTTGGTTTCCAAGGGCCAATCATCCACAATGATCAAGACTTTGTCACAGAAGAACACCCTCATGACTGCTGTTGAGAAGAATCCTGCTAGCAGCAAACTAATGAGCGTACTATGGAAGAGCTCACCGAAGCTCACGGAAAAGGACGCCTCGTTTTTCAAGAACAACCCTGCCATGGAGAAGCTGATGGTGGTTCTAGCAAAGAACCCAAGCACGCTCACCAAGAAGGACGTCGAGCTCATGGGGCAGACTGGCTGCTAATTAATTTCTGTTGCCCAGAGGCTGAACGCCTGTTGTCTGTGTAATCTGCTGAATTCCTGTTGCGTACCAGGGAACTTCTGTTGCGAACCTAACGCAACAGGAATTCATTGCTGAAGTGCTGCACATCGCTCATTCAGAGCACCGGTATTGAAAATGTGTTGATGCTCAGAGATAATCAGATATTGTGCTTTCCACCTAAATCTGCCTAATCGGGGCGGTGTCCGAATGGGGCCGAAATAGCCACAATACAAACTCAAGTCATTTAGCGAATCCACCCGAGCTAAAACGAGTACCTTATCCAGTACATTAAGTACGAGCATGGCATGTCTAATTGGTGTGGCTATTGCCACGAAGCATTGGATTAATATAAAGGCGTGTAGATATCGGTGCAGTTTGCGTTGGAGTTTGCCGGCGTCCAGTTCTACATTGTACCAAGGTGGTGAGCTCGACGAATTGCATGGACCAGCTCCTCCACCTTGTACTCCACTTGGCCACCGTCGACAAACGTGGCGGTCCAAATGTAAACGCCATCTTGCGCTGAGAGTCGGCATGCGGCTACCTGCCCAACACGGTAGTCGGGTACGTTCACACCGCCGTCGTCCACGTCAAACTCGTCTACCACTGGCCATTTCAGAGGTCTGCCCGGCTGTTGCATGAATAGTTTCACGAGGCGATCTACGTCGTACATATTTGTTGGTACATCTTGCTGCAGAGCACCTCCTAGTGTGCGAGGTCTTCCCGGTTGGCCGCGCATTGGAATCGACTCAATTGCTCGGTCGATGTTCAATTTGTCTAGCAAATGCAGAGAGGCCACTACGCGAGAGCACACCCACCCGGAGTTCATGAACCTCTTGCACGTGCAGAAAAGAGCGCTACGAACAGAGCGAATCTGGAGTTGCCAAGTTAGTATCATAATTCTGCAAAGTATAGGTATGACTGCGGCGCACCTCAGCTAGTTGCCATCGCGCTCGAAATGGCAGGGGTTCCATTTGAGTCAGCAAACGGTCATTGACTGTCACTTGATGCAGTGACAGGAAAACGAACTGTATGTCTACGATCGGGGTAGTATGGAAAAAGATTATCAGCGAGTACAAATCGGATTTTTGTCGAGTACGCCTGTTATTGAGATGCATTGCGAGTACAATAATATTATTGGCTGTATTGAGAGTACGGATGCTTAAAAAGGGGGTATTGCGAGTGCAGTAAAAACATGTCAATCTTGATAATATTATTGGGGTAGCGTCGTGTCCCAACTACAGTATTAAAGCGGTCGGCGAACTGCTCTCCCATTTTCGGTGTATGGGACGCGACGGTGGACAACTGTAGACAATATGGGACACGGCGGTGGACTACTGTACAATACGAGACGAGGCGGTGGACAAGTTTACAATATGGGACGCGGCGGTGGACAACGGTGGACAATATGAGACGCGGCGGTGGACAACTAAAATATGGGACGCGGTCACCAAGATTGTGGAGTCATATGCAATGTTCGTTTGTATATAGATCTGATCTATGCATTGTCCTTCGAAGTCTTCGTCGTACTTCTCTGTATCTTGCAGCGTGTGGAGTCCTTCTAGCTGTCCAAAGCATCCCCTTCATCGCTGGCTAAAGGGAGACCGTCAACATTCAATCCGTGAGCATAGCTGGCCGAAAGCAATTCTGCCATCTCCTCGCACTGCATCTGGATGACGTTACGGTCTGTAAAGCGCACAGACCAAGCGAATCGACCTCGGTTCATTCTCCATCCAGTGATTCTGCCTGCAATGAATTTCTTTGCAACATTACCATGCCGAGTCAGAAGAAACTCTTTCATCACTGACCAGTGAAAGATGTAACCGGGTGTCTCCGTCAGAAGCTTGATCAAGTTGGACGTGCCAAAGAAATTGGAATCATTCACATCTCGCTCGAGTCCTCCGCGACTTTTTCGAGGACGGCCGGGTTTTCGGCGAGCTGGAATGGCGCGCAGAACATCGTCAAGATCGATGCGTTTCAACATTGCCATCGTAGCTACAACGTGTTCACATATCCATCCGCTCTGTCGGGCAGTCTTGCAGTCACATGAATAGGCATCCCGAATCATCTCAATCTACAGCACACATCCATTGGTATTAGTCTTACTCAAAAGTCACGTTCGGTGGTTGGTACGTACCTCGTTGGATTTCCAAATCGGACGATTCAGCAGAGACGCATGAGGCTCGACGCGCACGGACACCTTGTGAAGGGACATATACAGGAGATGAACGTCCGTGATTGGTTTCCGATCATCGATGTTTCCGGCAAGCCCTTCCGAGTAGCGTTTCACTCTGGTGGCCGTGACATTCAAGCCCTTTTGGACGTTGGTGGGGAGTTAACGAGATGCGTTGCGTTGAATATGATCGCACGGACAGCAGACCCATTTGGGAGGATCATCTGCATGTAATTGTGCTTATCCGCTAAGAGGATGCGAGCTCGGACGAACTGATCAGCCGGAATAGGACCTGTGTCCATATTGTTCATAAATATAGTAGTGAGCGCACAAATCATATAAACAAGTCAGCTACACGTTACCTTGAGCATAGTGATGAAATCCCTTATCGCTAAGTTCAGAGCTCCGAAAATCCTCTCCTACGAGAAGGAGAAGGACTGGAAAATTCTCATTCAGGACGCAAGGTGTACTTGCGCGTAGATTTGGGATTGCTTTCTTCAGGGTCAGATGAAAAGATTCTGTAGTGTTTTGGTTGGGCAAGATGCCAAAAACACTTCCAGCAGCCCCGACAAACCACCCATCCCATGGAGCCGTAAAGTATACCTCCTCAAACCAAACTGCGTAAGATGTTTCACCATCTTCAACCCACTTGTCGATACATTTGCGCCCCAGTGCACGAAATTGATCGTATGTGCGGCACTCGTGCATCCACTTTATGTGTGGATAAACGACGTCGTCAAAGTATGAAGTATCGGAAAGACGCGATCGTTGCTCTCGCGTTTTACGCGCTACATGTGGTCAGCAGTTGAGTAGAATTACACCCGGCCATTCGGCTTGGAAGGCGCTTGCAATTGCTGCGCAATGATCCAGAGATCCAAACTTGACTTGCAAGTCTTTGCCAAACAGAGAAGTTCCAAACTTGCGTGTAGTTGCGAAGAGCTCCCGGTACGCCAATGCGCTGTCACTTTTGGTGAACATAAAGCACCAAAAAACGTACTTTTTGAGAACGTTCTACGTGTGTACCGTGGCATGTAGGTGCCAAAGTTGACTAATGTCCATCCACCTTCATGAAGTTTGTACGTGCCATCACTGGATGCAAATACAGCACTGCCTTGTTCGTCCATTGACTTTTTCAAGTTGAGAAATACTTGGCGACTTGAAAAAATCATACCAAATGAATTGTTGGCTGGGTCAGGAAACACTCGAAGCACAATCATTTCATCCATCGCGGTAGTCAACGATGAGTGAAAAGAACGCTCCGTTGATCCAGTCGTGGGCTCCGTGCACCCATAGAAATCAGTTGACGTTTCGCACATCTTATCGCTTGCCCACTCGAGTAGTGCACCTTTGGACTGAATGTGCCAACCACCTACATACATAAGCATTAGAAGTAAATCCAACCGCGGTTGTAGGTTTAAGAACTTCCCCACCTGACTTCTGTTTCTTTAATACGGCCTTTCGATTCTTGAGCTGCAACTCATTCGGCATGAGTGCTGTCATTCTTGGGTTTTTCTTGTACTTTCTCATCAACATGAGTCGGCATTTTTGGGCCCGACCCCTCCACTTAGCATTGCATCGACCTCGTCTTTGAAAATGGCTGAAATACCTCTCTTTGTGTTCACGCTAGCCGTAGTTGTACCGTCGGTCCTGTTCACTGCGTGGTCGTAGTTGTCTTGCTGAAGGGAGACAGCACATTCCCCGTCATCGGTGACTATTGTCACAAGACGGATGCGCTTGGTGCACTCGACGTGCGTGGTGCACTCGTACAACGCAGTCGAAGACCGCGAGCCCTGGTTGTACAAATACCGGTAGGTGTAGCCGTCGTAGTGCTGCATGGCCGCCAACGCAGCACGTTGAAGCGTGCTCCGAAATCTCCTCATACTGTCTCTGTTGCTGTACTTGGTCGTCGATGTCTTCTTCGTCGTCTTCATCTAGTAAAGGTACCAGCTCCTCGGCCATCGTCAATGAAACAGCAAATGGGCAACTGTAGACCAATAGATTAGCGCAATATAGCCCTATGTAGAAGACAATCGACAAGAGCGTTATGTACTTGGCTGTCTCTATACCACTGACATGTGCCACTCAAACCATCCGAGTAAAATAAGCATCCGAGTACAATTTGTATTGGCAAATGCACTCGCAATGCATCTCAATAATGGCTGAACTCGGAAAGCATCCGATTTGTACTCGAGAAAAATCCGCACCCGGGTAGTATCGCCTAGCCACCCGCGCAAGGAGCGCTGAAATCTATGCGGAGACACACATCTAGTAAGCCTCGTTGCAGATATATCTCGAACTGATTTCGGCGTACCTCTCAGCTCGTTCGTTCGTCACAGGTGACCCCGCCGGGTTCTTGACGTGAACCATTGATTTGGTTGTGTTGAAATAAATCCTGGAAGCACGCTTGGTTGCTCTTGCGTCGACAATTCGATGATTGTTAGGATCAAGCAAGAAGCTCTTCGCTTTCAGCACCGACTGGACAGGGAGCGGACCTGGCACAAATATGACATCGGTTGGTCAACAATGCTATATGATGTAACAAATGCACACGCAGTCACAATACCTTTGGCATAATGAGCCTGTGGGCCTGATGCCAAGTTCGTGCCGTCGTATAACAGGACTCTCGGAAGAACCGAACTCAAAACTGAAATGGTGGGGGCCTTTTAAAGTCCGTCCCAATAACTTTGATCACTCGATGGTGGCTCTCAATTGGTTGCTGGGTCGGTAGGAACCCTGGCACAGAAGAGCTACAAACGCTCCAGCGCTCCCACCTCAAAGTCAAATACGTACTCAGGAGCCATTCAGCCAATGCAACTTCACCGCTATCTCTCCAAGCCTGAACCACTCGTTTGGCTAGACCACGAAATTATTTGAGTGACCTTGCCGAGTGCAGCAGTCGCAGTTGTGGCACTACCTGCTCCTTGATGAAGTCCTTGCTGTTGGCCAGTTTTGTATGCTTGCGAGCCTGCCGCAGTAGATGTTCCCAGCAGGTCAGCACTTCCACATCTGGCCATACTAACTCGAGGGCAGATACAATAGCGTCAGCGTGGTCGATGCTTGCACTGCGCACGACTACTTCAACCCCAAAGAAGTTCCAAGCGTACTTAACTAGCGCCCTGAACATGCGTTGGTACGCAAACGTACTCTCCGTCCGCACGAACATGTACAACCACGGGCGAAATCGTTGAACAAAGCCAGCTTCGGTCGACTCGACCGACACACCTCCACAATCGACAAGTACCCACCCTCCAAAGTGAATGCGATAGGTTCCATCAGTAGACAGCACTAATTCATCACCTTGATCTTCAACAGCGCGTCGAATGTTGCTGAAAAGTGCCCGCGTTGTAATTATCATCCCCATTGAGGCAACTTCACGGCCGTCGTCAGTGAAGGTATGCTAAATTCGTCGAGAACTATCATCTCGTTCATGTCGGCCATGTTGGTCGCATCGACGCTGAAGTAGCTCACTCGATCCTGGCACATCTTGTGCGATGTCCAGTTTCGCAGAACGGCGAATTTGTTGATCTCCCACCCACCTGCTGCTTTCTTCTTAAGGTACGCCTCCCGGTTCTCCATCTTACGAACGGTTGGCACGTGCACGACCATATTTGGTTGTTTCATGTACTTGAGCAGCAACATGTTCCGCACTCTCCCCGCGGACATCCCAAGCTTGAGCAATGCGTCGATCTCTTGTTTCAGTACTGGGGAGATGCCCCGTTCAGACAGCTGGATGCGAGGTCCGCAGTGCTGACCTCGCTGCAGGAGTTGATAACGAAACGTCGTGGTATCGACACGATGAGTAGAAAGCTTAAGACGATGGCCGCAGCCAACGTGCGAGCGGCACTGGTATACATTTCCTAGCACAAATAGCGACAGATATCGAGTGTGATATGTGTAGATGAAGCTGTTGAATCTGTGAAGAGCTGTCTCGGCCTCGCCAAACGTGTCGTAGTATTCAATGTTGGCGTACGCAGGCTTCGCTGCTGGGAGAGCAATTGTGTGTACCCCAGCAATGCCATCACTTCCAAAGTCGAGAGAGATATTCGAGTCGCATTCACTTTGAGTTGAAGTCGGGGATGCAGTAAGATGCAGCTCTCCTCTAGCTGTATCTGGACGTAGTGAATGAGGAGTAGAAGAATGCATTCCGTTTGTGGCACCCGTGCTGTCGCCCGCAATTTCCCTGCTCGCTGATGTACGTAGTACTCCCTCGTCTCCAACGCCAACGCTTTCATCGCGCCCGGCTTGAACACCAACGGCTTCACTTCGACCATCTCTGACAACATCTACTTCACCACGGGTATTCTCAGCACTAACACCTTCAAGGCCGCTGTCGTGTCCGCCAGCACCTTCGTGGCAGCTATCGCCACCACCAACACCTTCTCTGCCGCCGTCTCCACTGACAACTCCGTCACCGCCGCTAGCTCCGTCAACGCTGCCCTCTCCTTCAGAGTATTCTAACACAACAGTAGAGTCGCTCTCGTCTCCAGACGGCTGAGAATCGGCTTCCATTCTTCGTGGCAAGATGTGCAAGGGCGCTGCCTGGGAAGTGCGAACTAGTGATCGATTTCTCTCGATTCAGAAACCAACTGCTGGACTTTGATTGGTGAGCGATTCAGTGCTGATTATCTGTTGGGGAAGGGCGGCAACAGAAGTTCCCTGGTACGCAACAGGAATTCAGCAGATTACACAGGCAACAGGCGTTCAGCATCTGGGCAACAGAAATTAATACTGTTCCGGGCAGACTCCTGGTTTGATCAGAGCCAAGATGCTGTTGGGGAAAGACCCCAAAGGCCACCCACAAGGATTTGAAGCGGGTTGGGACGTACCTGTCCAAGAACCGTGGGAATCCTAAAAGTACTGGGTCATCTTGTACGGGCTTATCTGCCTGAGTGTACTGGGAGTTGTGTTTCTCAATACTATCGCGTTTGTTTGATACTACTAGTAGGAAAGTTTCTACCTTCGAATAATGACAACACCAATAACGCACAGGTGGCTGGCATTACTAGATCGTCTTCGACTTAGCTGGGGATACCATAAAATTATCGTTTTTGTTACTGTATTCAAGCTCACAGTTATTGTGCTTTCCACCTAAATCTACCTAATCGGGGCGGTTTCCGAACGGGGCCGAAATAGCCACATACAAACTCAAGTCATTTAGCGAATCCACCCGAGCTAAAACGTGTAACTTATCCAGTACATTAAGTACGAGCATGCATGTCTATGTGGCCAACAAATCCAAGTGCTCGGCGATTGGTGTGGCTATTGCCTCGCGGCGGTTCAACCAACCGCCCTCACCAGTTTGGTGTAGAGCTCACAATACTCATAGTATGGTACTGTGGCAACTGCTGCCGAGCTGCTGCTGACTGGTTGCACGAATGTTGACAGAAACCGGTTGGACGAATGTTGAACAAGATGACATAAAATGTTAAACGAATGTGAACGAGATGACAGTTACGCAGTACCGTGAAATTAAAGCGTTGAGAGCTGTCCATACCTAAAGGTATTCCCTGTAAAATTCACCCTACCCCTGGTATAAGTGACTACCGCATAGTAATGATTAAATGTCTCTTACTACCCGGTAGCTAGAGTCCTAGAAAGCGAAGCCACGGGGCCGATGAATGCTTGCTTTGCACCCTCCATGGTTACCATGTCCCCGTCGCTTTGGCGACGCGGTCATCTTGACCGCGATCTTGTCGATATGGAAAGAGCCTGCCTGAAACTACTTAGCGAAGTAGATTCCTTATAAGTAGGCACATACTTTCAACAAGAAAGCTGAGACTAGAAGTATGACGGCCATTATAGGCGAGATTCCACGTACGCGCTTTAACCTGTGCAATAATTGCTACTCGCTTGGTGGCCACGGTCTTGAGAACTCGGACGAGCTCTTCTAGTGAGTGCAGGAGCTGACGCTCACTCGCTCACTCGCTTGGTAGAAGAAATGTACCGGCTGGAGCTCATGCGCTTCAAGATATGTCGCTCCAACCTGCGCAAGTTCAGCTGCTGCTCAACTGGCTGTCCGACATCGTCAACACCAACAGCGCCGGAAACCTGCAATCCCGTGTGCATGTCGTTTACTACATGTATGCAACACGTCTGAGCCTCGAACGCTACATCAGTATGCTTATGAAGCAAACATCGATCTACTTACGTGTTTCTAAATCAAGGAGTCTTCTAATATCGGTAGTTTAATTTCTTCTTTAATCCGTAGGATAATTGCTGTCGCAGCAAGCATAACGCTGCACAAGGATAGGGATAGCGACCACACGACCACACAGGAGACCTGTACACGAAGCTCTTTCGTAGGACTGATGGCCGATGAATTCTGGCCATTCGGGCCTTATTCGTTAAGAGGTGGTCTTTGTCCAAATCGGAGCCCTTTCGTAGGACTTGCTGCATCGGTAGTCATTGGATGATAATCGGGTATCCGCTATTTCACAGTTTCGGGACACTACAGTTCTGGGACAGCTGTAGCCACCATAGTAATACTACGCATGCAGTATGGTTGTGTGGCTAGAATAGGCTCACGTCTTCGATCATTGCTTGATCCACAGCGCAGCAACAACGCCGGTCGTTGCATTTACAAAGGTGGCCAGGTGGTCATGACGGAGCTACAGGACGAGCTACAAGACGACGGGAGCAGCACGCAGTTTGAAAGGGCAGTCGAAGCTATCAAGACGAAGCAAATGTCGATTCGAAAGGCAGCCACCTCGTTTGGGGTCAGCAAGAGCGCCCTACAGCGACGCACTAGCGGCCAGGTCGCCGTAAACGCGAAGAGCGGACCTCTACCTATCCTTACCGAAGGAGAAGTTGCTGGAGTGCTGCAGTCGGTTGACGCTCGCACTAAGCGCGGGCAGTGCTTTACTACACCTGAACTCGGACTCTTCGTGCGCCGCGTGGTCGAGGAGAGTCCCTACCGGCGCGAGATCCCCGCCTCATTCCCTTCGTACTCGTGGCTGGCAAAGTTCATCAAAAGCAACAAGAAGCACTTCGGCCGCAGGAAGGCTCAGAGCCTGGAGACGTGTCGTGCCATTGCCGCAACGGAGGAGAACGTGCTCTCGCACTACAACGATCTCAAAGCAGTGATGGAGAGCTGCCACAACATGCCGCCTTCGCGCATCTGGAATTTGGACGAGAGCGGCATGTGCGGCCAGGGATCGAGGAGCAGCAAGGTGGTCCTGGCGTCCAAGGGCAAGAGAGCAAACGTGCAACAGTCAGACAGCCGAGAGAATGTAAGCGTGCTCGTGTGTGTGAATGCGATGGGAGATTACTTGCCCCCGTTTTTCTTAATGCCTGGTAAGAACATCAACGTCAGCCACACCAAGGACGCCATGGAGGGCGCAATTTTCGCTGCGAGCGAGAGCTCGTTCTTGGTCACGGCGCTTTTCATCAAGTACTTCAAGTGGTTCGTAACGAAGATACCTCCTGCCCGTCCTGTCCTCCTTATCATGGACGGCTACAAAGCGCACTTCTCGGTGACGACACTCGCGTATGCCCGAAGCCAGGGCATCCTATTGTATGCGATCCCGGCCCACACGTCACATTTTCTCCAACCGCTTGACGTAACGGTGTTCCAGCACTTCAAAGAGAGCTCAACAACGAGATCGACACGTTCCAAAAGGAGACGCGCATGATGGTAGACAAGAGCAACTTAGCGGCGCTTGGATCACGGGCACTAGAGAAAGCACTCACACGAGCTCGAATCGTGGATGGCTTCGAGAAGACCGGAATCTATCGCCTGAACTGCTCCAAAATGCTCGCCGGTCTCATCGGCGACAAACCGGCCGCTTCTCGCGACACTATCATCCTCACTCCTACGGTGGAGATTACTCAGCGCTTGAGGCGCAAGATCCTACGCCATGGCGACGATGTCGATGCTGTGCGGGTGTTGTCCATTAACCACTGGGAGATGGAGCACCGACAGACTCGCAAGAAGCAGAAGCGCAACGCTGAGGCGGTGTTCGTGCACGGTGGTGGACTCATGACAAGCGACGAGGTCTTCGAGCTCGCAAAGCAGAAGGAAGTGGCGAAGATTGCGAAGATCCGCCTCAAAGCAGAGAGGAAGGAGGCTGCAGCAGCGCGCAAGGTTGCCAAGATCATCAAAGACGCGGAAGTAATCAAAGCAAGGAAAGAGAAGGTGGAAGCAAGAGCAGCTGCTAAAGTTGCTGTGGCAGAAGCAAAAGCCATCAAGATCGCAGCTAAGGCGGCGGTTAAAGCAGAGAAGGCAGCTCAGAAGGCGCAGAAAGACACTGCTGTGGCAGCGGCCAAAGCTTTGAAGGCGGCCAGAAACTCGAAGGCCCGATGCATGAAGGTCGAGGCCGCGACCACGGGATCGAGCTCACGGATGCCAGCGTTAAAGGACAGGTCTAGCAACCACTTGCCTCCTCACGACGAGAGCCCCGCGTGGACCGAGGGCAGATCGGAGCCTTTGTTGAAGTTTCCATCTGGTGAGCCCCATACAAAAGTCCTATATAACGTCACCCTGTAGCACTGTCCCGAAACTGTGTGATCGATTTGAGGGCGAACTTCAGCGTAGCTTTCAGCACTGTTAAACACTAAGTATCACGACACCTGCACGACCAACAAACTACGTTTTCTTAATGAACACGAGCATGCCCTTCCGGTCACCTCAATCGCCCCGGACGAAGGCCCATTTTGCTCGTCAAAAAGTGTCCCGAAACTGTGAAATAGCGGATAAATACGGCGTTTTCTATTGGTTTAAAAGGTTCAAAACGTTTGGAGCCATCGTTAAATCTGCACCCTTGCGCCTGCAAACCCTACCTCGAGCCCTAACCCCTCTTTCTTAGGACCACCTTTTTGGAGTATTCTTGCTGAAAGGCACAATACTTCCTTGTCACCCCTTGGCACACATCTGAATTCTCCTTCGACTCTCCACAAACCCGGGTTCCAGAGTTGGCGATTCAAGTGTTGAGACCAACGGTACATATTAATAGTTTTGATAATGAGCACAGAAAGACGAAGTTGGTTGATTATTGACTCCTCCGCGCCAAGTTGATTGTGCGAAGCTACTGGGAAAAATCCACCATCTCATTGTCTACCACACGTTGAAAATGGTGCCGATCCGTACACACATTTCCAGTTTAGAGAGGGCTCCTAAAATACGAAACGTTTAACTATCTGATTTTGCAAAAACTTGTTTCGGTTTGTCCCTTTAGTTGACCACTGTATACATGCATTACACTGTGCTGTTGCTTTGTTTAGTTTTATGACACGCCTGATCCAGTGATAATGAACCTATCTACCTGTATGATGTTATAGCTCGTACCATGGCACTGTATACAAGATCTACCACTCATTTGGAGACGTGGTTCATCTCCATCCAGCGTCAAGAATGCTGCAGTGGAATGCACTCACGGCATTTTGATGGAATTGATTGTCTAGCACGAGGAGCATCTGAAGCTCGATCGCGGAGAAGACTCTATAAGTGACCAAAATGGATAGCGTCAACCCCAACATGCAACAGTTTTCATTCTAATCAGGATATTCATTTTGAGTAGTACTGGAATCGACCTTGCTTACTGTACTGGAATTCGTTTTTGTTGTTGGCCTTATCAAATGCACAGCTCGGAGCGGTTCTTGAGTGGCCCGTCTACCGGTAACGTTAGCCATGATGTAAAATGATTGTGGTACGTTACAGTACCATCATACTTGTACCATAATCATATCTGTATGTCTGGCTCAATGCCACCTTTCAGTGGATAATCGATAGCACTCCGAGTCCATTTCGAATTATCCCTGCAACGCTGTGCATCGATACTCCAGTCTCTCAAAAAATCTACCATGCGCTCCAGCTGCCTGCTGCTATTACTGTTGGTCACATTCGCAACCAGTTGCAACGGCCTCATCTCGGACAATCTCGGTCGCAACGGCACTGATCAAGTCGATATAAACCACGAAATTCCCGAGAAGCACCGTCGTCACCTTAGAACGCCAGAAGGCTCAGCGATAACCGTCAATATCAGAGGAGAAGAAAAGGCGAAACATTCGGCACGGGATCTAACAGAGAACTCGCTTTCTTCAACGAAAGCCACTGACGAAGAGCGAGGCGTTGTCAACCTCAGCAAATTCAAAAACTTGTTTAGCAAGAGCAAATCGACATCCACAACGATCAAGACTTTGTCACAGAAGAACACTCTCATGACTGCTGCAGAGAAGAATCCTGCTACCAGCAAACTAATGAGCGTATTGGGGAAGAGCTCACAGAAGCTTACGGAGAAGGACGCCTCGTTTTTCAAGAACAACCCTGCCATGGAGAAGCTGAAGGTGGTTCTAGCAAAGAACCCAAGCACGCTCACCAAGAAGGACGTCGAGCTCATGGGGCAGACTCCTGGTTTGAGCAGAGCCAAGATGCTGTTGGGGAAAGACCCCGCAAAAGCCACCCAGAAGGATTTGAAGCGGGTTGGAACGTACCTGATCAAGAACCGTGGGAATCCTAAGAAGTTCTGGCACACGTTTTACGGCTTTATCATCATTGCTGCACTGAGTATAGTGGGATTACTTCCCATTGCCGGTCTTATCACTCTCCTGGTAGCTGGCAATCAGACGTGGTGATTCGTGTCAATTCAGTCATCTAAAAGCATTTTACACGACAGAAAACTTCAAACAAAATGACAGTATTACGAATCCTGCTAACTGCATTTGACAGCTATTAGTAGCAAACAGTTTTCATCCCAGCACTTCTGATAGTACGAAGTGATGCGGCGGCCATCATCTCGCAGGGACTTCCACTCAGCCTTCTCTTCCGGCGTGACAAGTCGATCTCTAGAAAGCTTACTTTTCGGACAAGCTCCTTACAACAGTAACGTACAGACTGGAATTACAGGGGCAAGACGAATGTGAAGCTGTCAGGCGTACCGCAATTCTTCAAGGACAAAGGGTACCGGACATTTTTCACGACGGGGTCGTCTATCACGTTAGATGACTGGAACGCTTTCCTTCCAGCTCATGGGTTTGACGTGATTTGGGACGACAAGAGAATGAAGAAACTCGCACAAAGGGATTTGGGTATTAACCGCGATGGCTGGGACGGCGACGAGCATCGAGGATTGAACTGGTGTTCACGAGCTTTCAAGTTCTTGGTAATCTCCTCGTTAAGAAAATTGTCCAACAGCGCGAGCGAATGGCTGACGGAGAGAAGAAGAAACCGTTGTTCCTCACACACTACACGATTTCCAGTCATGAACCGTACGATTCCGTGCCGAGATGGTACGCCGAGTCCCAAAAGCCCGACTTCTCTCCAATATACGAAGGTGAAAAGCACGCCGAGAGGATCAAAAGGTACATGGAAGTGCGGTATTTCACAGACGTGGAGCTGGGGAAGTTCATGGACCGCATGGACAAGGAAGGAGTTCTCAATGACATTGTGGTGGTAATCGTGGGCGACCACGGCCAAGCACCCGAAGCCGACGTCTCCAATGCTCACGAAGAATCTGTGACGCGTGTTCCAGCCGCAATCATCGCTGAAGGGCGACTAGGAGATGGCGTAGGACTTGTGCTTGACGACGCCACTGAACAATATGATCTTCTCAACACGCTCGCCGATATCGTCGGTCTACCCGACGAAGGATTCGTGCAGAACGGCGTTGGGCGCTCGTTGAAGCGCAAAATCCCGTTCGGTGAGCGTGCAATTTTCAGCAATGATCCAAGCCGCAAAATGTCCATTGTTCGTGGACATCAGGTATGATGCCGTATCGGAGGCCATGATACTGCACGACATCGAAAACGATTACCACATGAGGAACGATCTGTTTCAAGGACTCTCGCCGGAAGAGAAGGCTGAGTGGAAGTCCCTGCGAGATGATGGCCGCCGCATCACTTCGTACTATCAGAAGTGCTGGGATGAAAACTGTTTGCTACTAATAGCTGTCAAATGCAGTTAGCAGGATTCGTAATACTGTCATTTTGTTTGAAGTTTTCTGTCGTGTAAAATGCTTTTAGATGACTGAATTGACACGAATCACCACGTCTGATTGCCAGCTACCAGGAGAGTGATAAGACCGGCAATGGGAAGTAATCCCACTATACTCAGTGCAGCAATGATGATAAAGCCGTAAAACGTGTGCCAGAACTTCTTAGGATTCCCACGGTTCTTGATCAGGTACGTTCCAACCCGCTTCAAATCCTTCTGGGTGGCTTTTGCGGGGTCTTTCCCCAACAGCATCTTGGCTCTGCTCAAACCAGGAGTCTGCCCCATGAGCTCGACGTCCTTCTTGGTGAGCGTGCTTGGGTTCTTTGCTAGAACCACCTTCAGCTTCTCCATGGCAGGGTTGTTCTTGAAAAACGAGGCGTCCTTCTCCGTAAGCTTCTGTGAGCTCTTCCCCAATACGCTCATTAGTTTGCTGGTAGCAGGATTCTTCTCTGCAGCAGTCATGAGAGTGTTCTTCTGTGACAAAGTCTTGATCGTTGTGGATGTCGATTTGCTCTTGCTAAACAAGTTTTTGAATTTGCTGAGGTTGACAACGCCTCGCTCTTCGTCAGTGGCTTTCGTTGAAGAAAGCGAGTTCTCTGTTAGATCCCGTGCCGAATGTTTCGCCTTTTCTTCTCCTCTGATATTGACGGTTATCGCTGAGCCTTCTGGCGTTCTAAGGTGACGACGGTGCTTCTCGGGAATTTCGTGGTTTATATCGACTTGATCAGTGCCGTTGCGACCGAGATTGTCCGAGATGAGGCCGTTGCAACTGGTTGCGAATGTGACCAACAGTAATAGCAGCAGGCAGCTGGAGCGCATGGTAGATTTTTTGAGAGACTGGAGTATCGATGCACAGCGTTGCAGGGATAATTCGAAATGGACTCGGAGTGCTATCGATTATCCACTGAAAGGTGGCATTGAGCCAGACATACAGATATGATTATGGTACAAGTATGATGGTACTGTAACGTACCACAATCATTTTACATCATGGCTAACGTTACCGGTAGACGGGCCACTCCAAGAACCGCTCCGAGCTGTGCATTTGATAAGGCCAACAACAAAAACGAATTCCAGTACAGTAAGCAAGGTCGATTCCAGTACTACTCAAAATGAATATCCTGATTAGAATGAAAACTGTTGCATGTTGGGGTTGACGCTATCCATTTTGGTCACTTATAGAGTCTTCTCCGCGATCGAGCTTCAGATGCTCCTCGTGCTAGACAATCAATTCCATCAAAATGCCGTGAGTGCATTCCACTGCAGCATTCTTGACGCTGGATGGAGATGAACCACGTCTCCAAATGAGTGGTAGATCTTGTATACAGTGCCATGGTACGAGCTATAACATCATACAGGTAGATAGGTTCATTATCACTGGATCAGGCGTGTCATAAAACTAAACAAAGCAACAGCACAGTGTAATGCATGTATACAGTGGTCAACTAAAGGGACAAACCGAAACAAGTTTTTGCAAAATCAGATAGTTAAACGTTTCGTATTTTAGGAGCCCTCTCTAAACTGGAAATGTGTGTACGGATCGGCACCATTTTCAACGTGTGGTAGACAATGAGATGGTGGATTTTTCCCAGTAGCTTCGCACAATCAACTTGGCGCGGAGGAGTCAATAATCAACCAACTTCGTCTTTCTGTGCTCATTATCAAAACTATTAATATGTACCGTTGGTCTCAACACTTGAATCGCCAACTCTGGAACCCGGGTTTGTGGAGAGTCGAAGGAGAATTCAGATGTGTGCCAAGGGGTGACAAGGAGTATTGTGCCTTTCAGCAAGAATACTCCAAAGGCAGCAGTTGCCACAGTACCATACTATGAGTAACTGTGAGCTTGAATACAGTAACAAAAACGATAATTCTATGGTATTCCCAGCTAAGTCGAAGACGATCTAGTAATGCCAGCCACCTGTGCGTTATTGGTGTTGCCATTATTCGAAGGCAGAACTTTCCTATCAAACAAACGCGATAGTATTGAGAAAAATAACTCCCAGTACACTCAGGCAGATAAGCCCGTACAAGATGACCCAGTACTTCTTAGGATTCCCACGGTTCTTGGACAGGTACGTTCCAACCCGCTTCAAATCCTTGTGGGTGGCCATTGGGGGTCTTTCCCCAACAGCATCTTGGCTCTGATCAAACCAGGAGTCTGCCCCATGAGCTCGATGTCCGTCTCGGTGACCTTGCTTGGGTTCTTTGCTAGAACCACGTTCAGCTTCTCCATGGCAGGGTTGATCTTGAAAAACGAGGCGTCCTTCTCCGTGAGCTTCAGCGGGCTCTTCCCCAGTACATTCATTACTTTGCTGCTATAAGGACTTTTCTCAGCAGCAGTCACGAGGGTGTTCTTCTGTGACAAAGTTTTGGATGATTGGCTCTTGAAAACCGGACTTTTGCGTTTGCTGAGGTCGAAGACGCCTCGCTCTTCGTTTTGAGCATCAGTGGCCTTCGTTGAATACAGCGAGTTCTCTGTTAGACCCCGTGCCGAATGTTTCGCCTTTTCTTCTCCTCTGATATTGACGGTTATCGCTGAGCCTTCGGGTGTTCGAAGGTGACGACGGTGCTTTTCGGGGATTTCGTGGGTTACACCAACTTGATCATTGCCGAGATTGTCCGAGATGAGGCCGTAGCAACTGGTTGCGAATATAACCAACAGGAATACGAGCAGGCAGCTGGAGCGCATGGTAGATTTTTTGAGAGACTGGAGTATCGATTCAAGGTGTTGGAGGAAATGTCGAAATGGACTCGGAGTGCTCACGATTATCCACTGAAAGGTGGCAATGAGTAGCCTGAGCCTGGTACAAATATGATGATGGGCGTCCCATCATGGGACTGTAAAGTATCACAATCATCTTACAACACGACTGCATGTACAGGTCACTCCTTCCAAGAGCTGTGCATTTGATACATGTACATGTAATACCAAAAAAAAGAACGAATTCCAGAGTACATGTATTTCAATTCGTTTTTTTGCCTTACCGGTACGGTATCAAAATTTGATGTATAGCTCGGACGGTTCTTGGCCTATACTCTCGTGATAAAGCGACGGCCTGGGCGAAGGGTGGAGCTGATTCCAGTTTCGACTCCTCAAGTTTTGCAGTACGGATCAACGGGCCAGATCTCCAACGGGGGCTTCGATGATATATTGCTATGCGAGGAACTGAGCCTTTGGCCGATCTTTCCGACTCTTTTTGGGAAAGTGCTCTTTTGTGTAACCCTAAACGACAAGAATGTAGACTGCTGTGAAATGTTACGCATGAACGACAATCACTCGTCATGATTTTTAAATAGCCAGCCATCATCGCCACGAGAGGGTTTGACGAGCAACAGCGAAGTGTGAACAATTGGCTTCTTCTCGGTAAGGTGTCTATCGGTCTTCTCGATCTTCGACTCTGCAATCGAGAGCAATAAGCACTTATAGCGCACAATAGGCCGTCACACTGAGTTTTAAATGGTAAAGCATTCGAGGAGCCTGTGGTCTGGCTTACCAGTACAGTATCGTACCTACCGGCATTAGTCACGTGAGCAACCAATTGAGATCTGTAACATCTGATGTGATCGGTTACCTGGTACGCCCAATCGCCCGAACGTAAACAACGTGGATAGTGACCCAAACAGCTGTTTTCCCGCTCGGGCGATTCCGCGAGTAAATTACCCGACTGGAGAAGGAGGGGTGAACGCACATAAAACGCCCAACGGAGGCGAGCGGTTGTGAGCGCGCGTAGCCACAGCAAACCCGAGCGGGGTGCCCGCGAAGCAGGGCCGCGTGGTATTTGCGGAGGCGGGCCCAGCGCCGAGCTTTCCAGCGAGCCGAGCCTTGTACTCACCAGGAATTAGAATCTTTGTATCGCACAGCGACTGTCTTTGCGAAGCGAAGCCAAAAGACTGCGATGACATCGGTTTCGGGAAAGATGAGTAAATACGATGGTGAAGAATTGCATACAAACATTAGATTTAAAATGGAAATGGTTCTGGCTAAATAACGAGTGCCTTCCACTAAGGCCCTGGTCTAAGTAAAACGTACTGAGATTTCTTTTAGGGATAGGAGTAGTTGAGCGAAGTGGCCTACCGGTAGTCCAAGTAGACGCGTTCCGAAGTTGGTTCCGAGTCGGAACTCTGGACAGAACAAGTTCTGAGCAAGTATAAGTTGGCGAAGCATGAACTACAAAGTGTGCGCTTGCGGCCCGCATTTTTAATGGGGCCACTTTGTCCTGGGGTTTTGCATGGCTCTCTCGAGCGTGGCCGAATGAACGTGTTCGCATGCCTTTCGGAGCACCACCTAAGTCTACAGCGATCGCTGAAACGGCCGTAGCAACGCCAGGGACAAGCGTGATGCTTGGTATGGTTGAAAATAACCCTCTCACTGTTTCTTCGGCTGAAATTGTAAGCTGAGCATGATATATTTCCACTTACATTTGGCATAGACACATTCGATATAGACAGTAAACTCGTTCCGAGTTCAGAACGCCTCGCGGAGGTGTTCTGAGTTCCCCAGTCAGAACGGTGCAAATTCTGAAACTCGTTCCGAGTGCCGTGCACATTTTAGCCAATTAGAGACGAATTTCACTCAGAACGAGTTTCAGATTTTCTATTTAGACCAAGGCCTAATGACTTGAATTAAGCGAGCGGTTCAATTCACACTAGAATTGTTGCTGTATCTTGAGCTGTGACATCTCGCATTTGGCCAAGGTTGTCTGTACCTCCTCCAACCCTAACAAGGACAATGAGGCTCAGCTGCTTCATTTCTCAATCGACCTTCGACAGAAGGCAACGATGAATTGGCTACGCTTAGTCCTCGTTGCTGCCGGCCTGGTCGCCTTCACCCAAGCCGAGGAGCTAGATTATGACACTGTGGTGTGTCCCGCTGTCGGTACTGCCAGCGTTGCCACCGGGGTCTACGAGTATGGACGCGTTATCCGCTTTGTCCTCCATGACTGACCGTGTGAGCGGCTTGGCTCCGCTGTATTTCACCCCATTGTCAGCGCTAGCGGTCCCACATCGCCGCGCAGCTGGAAGGGCACATATACGCAGTGAACGGCTGGGGGAAGCTCACCGCCGTGCCTTCACGCAGTCTCGTCGACCGAAATATTGCTGAATGACGGCGCGAGACCTCCGTAGCGCTCTTTGATGAAGTCAATGACTGCGGCACGCAACGATGTAGGTTTAAAGTGAGCCCGGTATGAGACCGTGCATCGACCCTCTCTTCCGGAACAACCCTCCTTAGAAAGGTGCCGCATACAGAGACGCTTTCCTTCATGACTGGGAGGGCTTTGACAATCTCCGCAGGTACTGGCTGACGCTGAGCGTCGTCGGGCTGAGAGCGGCGAGATCTTGCTGTTTGCACTCCCCGCGAGGAGGCTGGGTGTTGGAGAGCTTCGTGCTCGAGTGGGATCGATTGATGGCCTGCAGAACGCAAACGAAGCTGGAGTCCGTCATGGAAAAAGTCGTGCTGATGTTCTTGGCCGCTTGCGAATTGTTGTTTGCGAGGTGGCTACGAAACACCTCAAACCGACCGTCAATCCAGTAGACCAGTTCCTGAGCATCGTCAGCTGTTGTGGCCACGCCCTCGGACGCAACCTCGAGAATAAAGGAGCGGAGGTCGACCAGCATCTTCGTCACGTAGTGTTGATAAGCATGGTTGACCGCTGTAGTGAGACAATCAATGGCGCTAATGATCGCATTGACACTTTCCGGTGAGGGGCTCTTTGGTGGAGCGGATCGACCCTTGAAGTTGCTCATGTCGTACGTGCGAGCCGCGTCACGACGCGATTTCGCCGTCACCATCTCGAAGTGCATGATGGAGAGACCGAGAAACCCAAAATCCCAGGAGTAGAACCCGCGTGCAGTCGCAGGATGAGGCAAAACGGAAAATCCTTCCTCTGGATTTGAATGATGTCCATCCGTCGCTGTGTAGTCATAGATTCAAACGTACCGTTAACGAGCTGGTTGTGCACCAAACGCTGAGTTAGTAGGCCGAAAGCTGGATGTGGGCTCGTGGCGCCTTGAAACGAAGTCGCTACTTGTATCCAGTCCACGCGAAAGTCTCTTGAAAGAGATGGGTTGGTCGATGTCGTGTGCAACAGCTGAGTCGGCCCCAATTGTTTCTCGTAAAGCAAGAAGTCGGGCGTACTCAGCGTCACCTGAAGCTGCGTCGAGCTCCGATTTCCGCCGCTTGCCTAAGACTGGTGCCCGCGTGGCAAGGGACGCGCCGGTTGTTTGCACAGCCTCGTCATCCGCGTCAGACTCGTCCAGTTGATCCATCGAGAACGGAATCACTCCAACCGATCGAGTAGTGTTGTCCACCACAGGTAGTGGGTTCACATGCGTCTGTTGAGCGGTCAAGGGTGGTAATTCATTTTGAGATGTCGGTAAGCAGTCAAATATAGAAGTCCCAACATGAACTCCCGCCGGAGCACGGTGCCGGCCATTCTGGTAATAGCTGTATTTCAAAATGTGTTGGATGGTGACCAGCACTACAGAGTATGTCTCGAAGTTAAAAAGCGGGACTTGAGCTGCCTCGTCGATGGCAGGAAGTAACACTGACTGTAGGATGGAAGCGGACTTGCGTGATGAACGACGCCCCAACCCGGTAAAGTGGTTATGGACCGCCTCGTGTAAGACACGCACCTCGCGATGCATGACCTCGCACACCGCCCGATGCAAACAAGGGCGTAGGGCGTACGTCTCCGGCGCGAGGTCCATCACGGTGTCAGCGTCGAAATGGATGTCAGCAGGTCCGTCAGAGAAGACGAGATGAAGCACAGCGATGGCTGGGGTGTCCTTCCAGGTGTAGCCAACAGCCACTCCATAGTCCCACCGCTTCGTAATCCCAGGAGGGACGCGTGAAACGCATAGGCAGCTGCCGACGTAGGTGCCAATTCCACTTGCAGCCTCAGCTTCGCTTACCGCGCGGGCTTCGATCTCCGACCTGGCAAACATTCCTTCCCGTTCTTCAAAGTCCTTCCATCGACCACTTGGAACGAGCCCGACGGAGGTGGAGTCTGATCCTTCATCCGTAAGGTTGGCCTTCCCGTACGCGTATTCCGATGTTGAGAAGCCGCTGGGCTTGAGGTAGGCGTAAGTAGGGGACGCCATGGTTGCGAGGGGCACTGAGGACGAGGAGAGCTTGTGTGAAGGGTTGGAGCGACGCTTTAGCTTCGTAGAAGTAAATCTAAGAATGACTACAGTTTTCCTTCCTACTCCGCTATCGGGAAACCGAGGGGTTTCCTTTTCGCCTTGAAACCCTGCGGCATCTCAGGCGCTCCGGAAACCACCCAACTCACAAGAGGTCAGCCCGACCTGGAAAACCCCATCGACCAAGACTTCAGCATTGTCTGCGCAATAATACTCGGCCAGATGTCGATGCAGGGGTTCCGAAAATGATATTGTTATTTGGCTCGAGATAGCGGCAATACAAATAACCTAGCGGTCTCCTCGTGCAGAGCCGACGGAAATAATTGGTCTTATTGCGGGAAATACATGGGTGTTTGTATGGAGTGGGTTTATTGCGAGATTATTGTGCGCCACGAACGACCTTGCGCACTGTGGCTGCGCTCCAGTACGTGCGGTTCACCTTTCGAAAGAGGATACTTTCGAGATGCAATGGGGTCATGGCCTGGCGGTGCATGCCGACCACTGCCTTCGCCTGACTAAAGAATCGCTCGACGACATTGGAAGTAGGAGCGATCGTTGCCACGTCATCGACGAAGCGTGGACTAGTCTGCCGAAGGCGTCTCGCCCTTTCGAGCGTAACAGCGGCGAAGCCATGATCAGGCGCTGACGTCACCGAAGAACTTGGTGGCGGAGCCGCTCCGGCGACCAGTGGCTCCAAAATAGCCACCTCCTCTGCTGACAACAAGCCCTCGCGACCCAGCAACACATCGACGCAGGTGCGCTCGAAGCCAACGCTCTTGACAATCGCTGCCTCAGCATCGAGGTAGTGGGCGACCTCGGGCTTCTGCGCAATGATCTCGTCGAAGAGGTCGCGCACGTCCAGCAGGGTGATCTCGTGCGCACTTTGAAGCTTCTTTGACGTCGACTCGAACATCTTGCGGTTGTCGAGTATCAGTTTCAACTGCTTCTCCTCTCGACGGGTTGGCATGCAAGCAGTCAGCTCGTCGTCGTCTTCATCATCGGCGGCCTAGACGACGTCGAAGCGGGCTTCCGACGCGGCTTCGAGCCGCTCCGTGGAGACTTGGTAGGCATCTTGTTGAGTGGGGTAGACAGTCGACTGGAGACGTTGTTGGTCAAATTGAGAATGCGCAGATTTGGCGAGGCTTGGTGCACCAGAAAAAGCGATCAACGTGATCCACTGAAGCGAGAGCGTCCTGTGCACCAGTGATCGGGCTGAACCGTCAAACCGGACCGGACTGCAAGTGTATTATTGGCGAGAGAGAGCAAAAAACAAATATTTAAACGTTTCAAAGCGAACGAATAATAAATAACTTTTCGGCCAAAATACTAGAGTATTTAATAAAAATAGTATTTTCGGAATCCCTGTGTAGATGACATTCTGAGGACAATTGGACAAGATGCACAGAAATACGGCAAGAATCGTGTGGACTCTCAACACTTGTACGAGACGTAATTACCGTAGCTTTGAAGCTCGAACGGACTTGCAAGGTCAAGTACGATGTCCACACTGAGTGTTTCGACTTCTAAGTATCTTACAGATGAATATACTAGTTTGCTGGAAAGAAGTCGTTGATCGTTTTTCATTGGTATGAATCGTGGTACAATGGTCTCAGTGTCTCAACTATTAATGACGAAGGAAGAAACGATAATATCATCGTCCACAGTAGTAGCCGAGACACCGCACACATGCCCTCCAAATTCAAACTCTAAAAGCATTTTTGCGGGATCAATGAGCTCAGAAGAGTCGAATTGGTGCAAACTCAAACGGAGTCTGGAAGTCCAGCCTTGCATTTGGAGGCACCGGAGCGGTTTTGTAAGAAAATTCGACGTGAAAGACGTGTTTGGCAGTACCAGTCCCTCCACGATAATCTGCTGCTTGATTGCATGCAGGATCCGAGTCCAAGTTGCCCGAGAGAGGACAATATCGAGGCAATGAAGCTGATCCGAGAAAGAAGACTCCATCGAAATAAAACTCCTCAATCCTGATTCGGTTGGTGAAGGTTTGGCCCACAGTTCCGAGTAGGAGATCAGCAAATACACGAGCTGATCATACGAAACGTAAGCCAATAGACGAACCCAGGGCAATACCAAGAGTTTCTGTTAGAATTTCCTGGTAGCAATGCTGTTCCTTCTGCTTGCTGTAGCATCAAATTCAGCAGCGGAGCTCCAATTATTGTTGATCTTTACTACTGGAGCGCTGAAAACGGGCTAAGATTGACGGAACCAGTACGCGCACCGACTGATCGCGCACCAACAGCCCCAAAAATGGACGAAGAACCTCCGATGCGGTGTCCATACCCGTAAGAAGCATCAACTCCGATGCACACACCTTCTGACTCTCGTCAATGCCATCGTAAATATCCAACACAGCGTCCAAAACATCTTCATCATCAGCAACATTTTGGTCAAGAGGGCATTTTTCCTTCTGCATCGCACATAAATTGAAAATACTCCTCGTTGGAGGTAACATATTCCGACCCCAGTGCGAGAAGAACAGTCTCGTATCTACATCAGGACCCGCGTCAGACAACACTCCATCTAAAATATACCCTTTCACTTGAGTTGCATGACCCTTTCAGCCAAGTTCCGTAGCTCGTGCCGTAGAGAAAACGTAGTCCATCAGCAGATATTCAACATCACGATCTGCCGAAGTCACTGAAAATGCTGCCACCTGCCCATCCATCTGATGTACATGTAGAGCAGTACGGAAGCTCCTTCGGTGAGATTACTGTACCAGCAGGATTTCTTCCTAAGCCGCCACGCACTGAAGATTGGAACTACGGCCGGTGCCTCGATGGGCCCTGGTATAAACATCTACTGAGTTCTTGGTTACCATTCATCTCCAGCATCTCCATCTCCACTGTTACATACCAAAAATCAACAATATTAGATGGCTACATTTTTCACTAGACCATTGTTTTTCTCGCACAATTAGCAGAAGAAGCTCCCGACCCTTCTGCTCAGAACCAAACGCTTTTATGCGGTTTTGACTCGTAATCTTGAGCTATTGCAGCTAATATCCGTTTGATGAAGAGCTGAACGGTCTTGGAGCTGCTGCAGATTTTAGAATGACAGATTGGTACCTCCACTGTAGCACACTCGAAGCTTACATCATTCAGAAATGGCTGAGTTGATACGTCTGCATGGGTACCAGCCATCGATTGCCATCGACAAACATCGAGAAGCTCCATAACTCGCAAGTATGAACATCATGTGTCCATGGTTCCAAATGGACCCAACGTACCTGACGGTGAAGCACCTGCTTACCGCTGCAACGATAGCAGCCATGATTTCTGCATCTCTACAAGTATTATTGCAAGTGTTGTAAAACGAAAGAATGAAATTGAAAAAGCGAATGCAACCAATAATCCCAAAGGCCCAGTACATGAAACACCACCTGGCTGTCCCTACAGCATCACGTATTCCTCTCCGTTCCGCGACTAGATGTCAGCAATGGGTTGGTAGCCACTTTGGCGTCGGAGGCAGCCGGTAATGATAATTTTCCAGCCCGCAGACAGCAATGCTGTCAGCATTCCACCACCAACAGATCCCACAACAAAGACCCAGACTGGAGAGAGACTATCAGCCTCCTCAGCTTGCTGCATTTGACTGGCAACAGCTAGGAACTGGAGCTGGTCGGTCGTCTTAGCCGCCGTTGCGCTTTCTCTCAATCGAGCACTCGTAAATGCAGCCGAGGGTCTCCAGCTTGAGCGAGAGCCGCTTCCACCATCGATCGAGGTGGAAGGTCCTTCGTGCGCATTACGTTACGGTCATCGAGAAGCGGCACTGTCGTGTCCAAGAACCAAATACCGTACGAAACCGGGATTAATTTCCGTGCGTTGGGGTCTGCCCAATCCAACATGTCCAAACTCACTCGACGTAGCAGTTGGTTCGCTGTTGAGCGAATGTACAGCATCCGTCGAGTATGGTCCCGTACAATGGACCACTGGGTCGCTTCTCCCATTGGGGGTCTCACCACGGTATTCAATAAATGCAGTGCATCCGACACCACTCGCTGTTCCTCCGTGGCTTGAACATAAGATGCATGCACTTTTGGTGCACTATATCCTTCACCCATCTTCTGGTTTAACACCGAAAGTCTCACAAACCTCTCGGTGGATCCGTATCCCCCAGGTAATAGATCTCCCGTGTTGATAGTTCCCGAGGTTTCGTTCAAGTGTTTCTCCAAAAGGGTTAACTGATCTTCCAGTGGAGGGTCATTTGTCAATACCCCATTTGGGTTGTCGTGAAAAATGGGCTCCCCATTTAGAAACTCGATTACCAAATTGTGCCCATTTCGGTCGTGAACGCTGACATGAAGTGGAGCTGTTTTATCCTGGCCGTCAGCTGGTGCTGGCACGTGAAGAACTTTTGGGCCACTTGGCCGTTGATCCCTGCCAGTTGCACCCTTTTCAGACCCCTTTTCACCTCCTCCACCGTCTTAAAGTTGCCCAAAATATAGGAACACATTGAAGTGACCACGGGTTTGGACACGTTGAAGTTGCCTTTTTCCGGATTTGGGTACTGCGACGCCTCCAGATAGAGCCAGGCGGCCGACAGTCCGGCCTCATTGAGGCCGTCAGCTGCAAGGTTGACGCCGTAAACATTGGCAGCCACAAACCCCAATTGGGTGCGCCACTCAAAATCTGGGCACTTTGGGCACCCAGCCACGGGCAGTTCCTGGAAAAGGGTATTTCTCGGGATCACTTCGAGAGTTGAGCTTAAATCCGTCTGGAAGTCCATGGAGCGGCCGCTGATGACGCTCTGAGACGAGGCCGAAGCCGAGAGAAGGAAGTCGGAGCACCCGATAACGGGAGAAAAGAGCTGAAGACCCAGAATTAGGGACACGAGAAGCCCAGGTGACGCCATATTGGAGCTCTTGGGCGAAATGGGCTGGATTCCGACAGCGCTGATTGGCCGAGAAGGCGGGGCAAAGGTGGCTACATTGTGTGGAGAACGTGAATATTGTGTGGGTACTTATCACTTCAACTTGGACAGCCAATCAAATACGAGGTGATCTTTAATACCGGGTAGCATGGAATATTCGTGAAGTATCGAGCCTCCACACTAAATAACTAGTGTCACCAGTAGCGTGATGAAGCCAGAGGTAGCGGACGTGACGATACTGGAACAAGTACCCGACGTAGCTGTCGTGTTGAGAGCCGCACTTCCAGCACTACCGGCAGTACTCGCACTGTCCGAGTCGGAGCTCGAACTGCTCCCTGTTTTGGAGCAATCCACCGAGGCCAAGAGCGTAGCTTCACTTGTACTGGTCTTGTCTCCGGGGTGTGAGACCCCCTCTGTCCAACGAGTAGTGCTGGCGTCCACTGCGTTCCATTCACAGCATGGGTCCCCCAGCTCCTCACCATTCGTCTGTCCGTCGCCGTCCGAGTCGGCTTCGCAGAGTTCGACAGTCCACGCCTTCCCTGCCACGTCGAAAGCTTTGCCAAAATCGTTCCGTGCTCCACCACCGTTGACATTGACGTGCCCAAGCGCTTTGACTCCAGAAACGTTCGCCCCATTCGGAAGCTTGGACACGAACGTGGCATACCCCAAGACTGGAGCAACTGTCATCGACGACGAGGCGAGTAAGATCGCTGAAATGGCAGCTGTGAATCGCACCATCATGAAACGAGAGAGAAATGGGTGCTCGGCTTGTGCTTGTTGAAAATGATAAAGAAGCTCGCCAGTCAGACCACCAGAGCGCAAAAATAATGTGATAAGGTCGCATGTGGCCATGAGATGCGAGGTTAGACACAGAATCTCATCCGTTTTTCGGGACAATGCAGCAGGTTTAACGAGAATACCCGAGCTAACTGAATGCTAACTGAATCGCCAATGGACGTCCAATTCAAAACTGCTCGACAGCACTTTATTTGCGCTTCCCAACGTTGATCGCCAGGGCGACGTACCCAATCATTCGAAACCCGATGCTCAAGGCGAGCAGAAAGCACAGATCAGACGCCACGGATCTATTAGCAATGCCCTTGCTGGCCAGCACGTCGAGACCTGTTCGAGCTGCGCACGACTCGCCAGTCGCGACATCAGCGCACGAAATCTCGTCAACTCGACTCCAGAAAACGCGCATGAGCCCGTAGTAGCCGTACCGGAAAGGCGTAATGTACTGAACCCAGCGTAGAACCCCGGCACATCGCTCGGGTCGATAAAGAGACCGCCGAGAAGCAGCAGAGGCATGAGCACGATGTTGCCTGCCAGAGGAGCGATGTCGATTCGCCGACACACACACGAAATGCAGTATCCGAACGCTACACATGAACTGTGAAGCAGAATCAGCACGAGCTGCATCTGGATGTACATGCTCAAGTCGTGGCCGATGCCGACCAAGAAATACAGCGGCAACAAACTGATGACTGGCAGAACGATCTGCTGGGGCAGCTCGCACAGGTTCTTGGCAGCGTACCAGGCCGCCACCGAGTAAATGCCGATATCGTACTCGCGATAAACGATGGGGAGTTCCATGGGCACCGACATGATGGCCGGCATGGACGCTCCGTACACTTGCTCCGTCACAATGTAGAAGAAAGCTCCGGAGAAATTGGACACCCCTGCTGGTCCAGCGAGAGCTGGAAGAAAATAATACCCACCAGCAGCGTCGTCACCAAAGTCTGAACGCTTTGTAGTCGCAGCGCTGTTTTGTCGCGTAGTAACCTCAACGCATTGCGAGTCGCCAACACTTGGATTTGACCCCACACGGACGCTCTTGAGTCCTCAAAATTCAACGTCGTCGACAGTAAAAGCCCCGAGCTGTTCACGTCTTGGGGATTGACGACATCAACTGTACCGCTGTGCTGCTCCACATAAACCTTCCAAGCCTCTTTCAAGGCTCGAACACGCTCCACGCCCGCCTTATCCGTGTCCGCATCCACCACGACGATCTTCTCCATGACAAAATCCGCCGGGTTCATGAACGTCGGACACTCAAAGCCACAAGCTGCAAAGTAGTCCACAACATCCGCTCCCTCCCTTGATAAATCGTCGATCCGTCCGCTAGCAGCTCCAACCGGTCAAAGAGTGCAAACACCTCCGACGACGGCTGGTGGATCGTAGCAACCACAGTCCGTCCTTCGTTCACAGCAAGACGTCGCAGTTGCTGCACCACTGCTTTCGCCATGAAACTATCCAAGCCGGACGTCGGCTCGTCCGCAAAGAGCACCGACGGGTTCGTCAACAGTTCCGTCGCCAGCGCCAATCGCTTCCTCTCTCCGCCTGAAATACCGCGCTGCATCCACCCTCCAATGAGTGTATCTTTGCTCTTGGACAGCCCGAACTCCTCCAGCAAAGTGGCCACTCGTCCGCTGTACTGCTGCTTGGAAAAAGAGCCACTCATCCTCAGTCTCGCTTGAAGAGTCAAATGCTCCTGAACCGTCAACGTCGCGGGGAAGAAATCATCCTGCATCACGTACGCCGCAAAGCGCTTGAGATCTTTGGTCCATTGGGACCCGTCGACGGTCACTCGGCCCTGAATTGCAGAGTTGCGGCCGCTGATACAGTCGAGCAAAGAGCTTTTGCCGGCTCCGGAGGGCCCCATGACCACCAACAGTTCACCCGGTCGAGCCACGCCGCTCATTGCCTCGAGAATTGTTTTCTGCTCCGGTTCCTTTGTCTGAGCATTTTGCACTGGCACTTGCAGTTGCAGGCAGCGCCACTCGAGAGTGAGTCGGGGCGTTTCCAGCCGAAGTGTCGTTTCGGGATCAAGTTTGAGAGACCCGTCAGTTGAGTCGCGTCGTGGGGTCGTCACGCCGATATAAGATGAAGGAGATTCGAGGCTGCTTCGACGAAGGGATGGCATGGCGATGGCGCAGTTTGGGTACCTACTGTACTGCACTGTACCAACGGAGTCGCTGGTCGTAGAATGGCGACTAATGTTACGTAATCCAAGAGCCCTCTCTAAACTGAATCCAATTGTGTACGAATGGTGTGGCACGGAGCTGACATCGCAAAGATTGAGTACGGTAAGCTAACTTAGTTATAATACCGTATTCAAACTTCGTACAATGAGATGGGGGTGGATTTTTCCAGTACAGTTTCGCACATGCACAATCAACTTGGCGCGGAGGGGCGAATAATCAAACAACCTTTGTCGTGCTTCTGAGCTCCCTTCATTATCAAAACGATCGTTGGGCTCAACACTTGCTTCCTCAAATCGCCAAGTAAGGTCCTTATGTCGACCGCCACGTTCGACTCGCCCACGACTCCAGAATTTGAGCACGCCCCGGTAATGGAACAGTTCAAGCAGTCCGGATCGACCAGACAGCTCAACACCCAGTTGAGTGTGCCAATGCTCGGAGCTGATAGCAAACAACTTTCCCAGGAAGTGCAATGGGAACCGACACTACATGTGGAGCCCACGGGCAACTACGTGAATGGCGAGCAGAGCACCCATCTTCAAGCACAAACACACCAACCGTCGACATTTACAGTTAGGAAACTCAGGGCCCTCCTGTGCTGCTGTCGATCGAACATCTGACAATATAATAGAAACCGCGTAGACGTGTACCGGTACGTCCAATTGCCACGTTTCCTCTCATTTCCAGCATCTCAGTTGTTGAAGATTTCCGAAATATTAATAGCGTTAACTACATGTATTAATAGTTCGTTAAAAACAGATGTGGGTGTTCAAGCTGCACGCTTCTGAGGTGATAGTTGTTGCGATTTTGCTGGAGCTGAAGCCACCCCACAATTCCATCGTACAACGTCTTACGCACCAGAATTGAGTTTTACCCATGGTAGCGGCGACTTCGTACTGAGCCACGAATAATTGTCGTCGTATCCCCAAATCGTGACACCAAAACACCTTTTCACTTGTTTGCAAACTGCAACAGTGTTCTTGTAAAGCCATTTCTCTGTTGGGGTTGCTCCTCTGTAGACGGCGAGGATGAGTTCCAGGTCACATCGACTTCTGTCAGAGCAACGTCGAGGCCAAGAGCCGTGAAGCGCTCAAGGGGGCCCTTGACTTAATTTGCCGTCGAAGCAGCCAAAATGAGCTTGAAAACTACACCATCAACCGTTCGTATCTCTTGTTTGCAGATGCTCTGAATCCATTGAGGAGTCTGGGAATGCTACGAGATACGAACACGAATAATGAAGTGTGACTTGAGATGCATTAGTGTTGGAAACTTGGCAAAACTAAGGACACGTAGCCATGAAGCATTGTAAAATGTAGGCAGTCCGCTCTTGGTGCTGGGCAATTTCTCCAGCCGTGCATTGTTTTCCATCACACCAAATCTGAACCTCAGAACAGAACGACAGTTGAGCAAACTCGTATTTCGCTAGTTTTTGCAACAAGTTAGGGTCTCGAAAACAGCGCAAGGCAAGGTGGCGAGACAGCTCTTTCTTCAGTTTTCTATTGGATATTTTAGGTATTTGGAGTTCCCATCGAGCTGTATTTCGACAAATCTTTCGGTCGCCCTTCGGAACTGACGGGGCATCTGGAACACCACATTCGTTGAGTCGAGGCGCTGCTTAATAATAGCCAGCAATTTCATTGAACTGAAGCTCACCAAATCATTTGCTGTGCGCAGAAAAACGGACCAAGTTTTTAGGGTCGCACCGCTTTCAAATGTGTAGCATCCCTCCTCAACTTTCGCCGCGTTAGCCGAAGCGCACTCGCCGAACAACAGAGAAGTTGCGGTTCGCAAACAGTCCCTCGTCTCTACGTCCTCGCCAGACAGGATTCGAACTTCTTTCCTCCTTCACTGGTCCTCAACTTCCAGGGCCACAAAATATAATCACGAGCGCCACCCTCGCTAGGTGACAGCTTTCAAATTTGCAGTTACTAACAAAAGGTGGTGCTCTCGCCACACGAACACTCGAGCCGTCACGAAACACACCGCCATCGAACTGAAAATCAGCTTCCAAACTGGATTTGATTAGCGGACGCCACGTGTTCAGTGCTTACAAGAAGCAAGTTTACCCTATGATATGTGCAGCTGTACCCACAATCACCAAGAACGGACGATACCACGACCCGTTCGAACAGCAAAAACTGAGTCGGCTACTCTATGCCTCCATGCCACGTAAGCCACCTCTCTCAATCTTCATTCTCGCTTTGACCACCGAGTGACCAAGGCGACCATTTCTCAATAAATGTACGCAAATAACGGGGCAAATGGTCTTCAGGTCCTCGCTGTCGCTTCCCGACGTGCGCACTCTCAACGTGGATTTTCTCCTCGAGTCTCAGCTAAAAGTCGCTCGCCCTCAAACGTGGACGCAAAAATCCGACTATTCGAGTTTTGGACTTTTCCGTGGATCGGATGGGTTTTCGTGTACGCATTCCTACAATTCTGCTTCTCTGTGTGTCGGTGTCTCGCACTCAAGTCCCTCGTGACAATGTACGGGACCTCCGACGACTATACACCAAGTGTCAAGTTTGCAGCGTTAAGTCTTGGCTTTTTGGAGGATTTCGTGTGTTCAACGTATTTCATCTGCGCTCTTTGGACTTTTGACATTTGCAAGCACAAAATCTGGGAAAAATACGAGTACGCTAACATTTTCGAAGATATCGCAACATTCACCGTCTCGTGGATGCTGTTCATCGCTGTCATGGCGCCGTTCATGGCCGACTTGCTGCTTGTAACAACGCGAGATATGAGATTTTCGTTTGGACTTTTCGCTACTTTCGTCCGCGAGAGGAACCATCTGAAAGATGCCCCGATATCAAGTGAAGAGATCCGGAATGGCTACATGGCTGCAGCTATCATGCTAACAACTGCCACGATGTTCGCTCTAGTGCGAGTTTTTGCTAGCTGGGCAGATTTATCTCTGTGGAACCCGACGCAACTGGTGGCGAACCCTTTGCAGCGGAAGACCAAGGGAAAAATACGGCAGCAGTGAAATATATGAAGCTTCAACCCGATGAAGGTCCCGAAAACTTGACAGATGATGAAGAAACTGGCAAACTTTCACCCGGGACAGAGAGAAAGTCAGGAACAAATCTGACACTCTACCGGGTACAGCAAACAATGGTTGTGCTGGTAGGTATTGTGGTCGTACCTGCATTGACAGTGGCAATTCAAAGTGCTTGCTCCCCTTTGGTTGCGTACTCGGCACTGAACGCGACGTTGAATGAGCTCTTCGCACACGCTTTCCAACCTGCGCCTGTAGAAATGGAGCTGAGTGGACTCGGCAGTCCTTGGGTGGAGAAGTTTATCGACGAGACCGAGCGACACGACAGCTTTTCAGGTAACACCCTTTACCGACGTACAACTGGATTCCAGGGAGATCTCGCTTTCAACATCTCCGTTGACAGCGAGAACCCGCCCAATGTCCTGGTCATTGGAGTGGAGTCGTTCCGGTATCGAGATTCCCGCTACCTTGTCGGAGATGAAGACCCTTCCAACTTGTTCAAGGGTACGAACTTGACCATTTCGCCGAATTTCGATCGCTGGGCGAAGCGAGGAGTGGCGCTCCGCAACGTTTGGTCCAGTATTCCTACAAGTCGATCTCTCGAAAGCTTACTTTTCGGACAGGTACCGTACAACAGCAACGTGCAGACTGGGATTACAGGGGGCAAAACGAATGTGAAGCTGTCAGGCGTACCGCAACTCTTCAAGGACAAAGGGTACCGGACATTTTTCACAACAGGGTCGTCTATCACGTTAGATGACTGGAACGCTTTCCTTCCAGCTCATGGGTTTGACGTGGTGTGGGACGACAAGAGGATGAAGAAACTCGCACAAAGGGATTTGGGTATTCACCGCGATGACTGGGATGGCGACGAGCACCGAGGATTGAACTGGGGTGTTCACGACGATCTGAGCTTTCCAATTGTAGGCGATCTCCTCGTTAAGAAAATCGTCCAACAGCGCGAGCGAATGGCTGACGGAGAGAAGAAGAAACCGTTGTTCCTCACACACTACACGATTTCCAGTCATGAACCGTACGATTCCGTGCCGAGATGGTACGCCGAGTCCCAAAGCCCGACTTCTCCCCAATGTACGAAGGTGAAAAGCACGCCGAGAGGATCAAAAGGTACATGGAAGTGCGGTATTTCACAGACGTGGAGCTGGGGAAGTTCATGGACCGCATGGACAAGGAAGGAGTTCTCAATGACACTGTGGTGGTGATCGTGGGCGACCACGGCCAAGCACCCGAAGCCGACGTCTCCAATGCTCACGAAGAATCTGTGACGCGTGTTCCAGCCGCAATCATCGCTGAAGGGCGACTGGGAGATGGCGTAGGACTTGTGCTTGACGACGCCACTGAACAATATGATCTTCTCAACACGCTCGCCGATATCGTAGGTCTACCCGACGAAGGATTTTTGCAGAACGGCGTTGGGCGCTCGTTGAAGCGCAAAATCCCGTTCGGTGAGCGTGCAATTTTCAGCAATGACCCAAGTCGCAAAATGGCAATTGTTCGCGGACACCAGCGCCTGCGGTATGATGCCGTGTCGGAGGCGATGATGCTGCACGACATCGAAAACGATTACCACATGAGGAACGATCTGTTTCAAGGACTCTCGTCGGAAGAGAAGGCTGAGTGGAAGTCCCTGCGAGATGATGGCCGCCGCATCACTTCGTACTATAAGAAGCGCTGGGATGAAAACTGTTTGCTAGCTGTCAAATGCAGTTAGCAGGATTCACAGAAATGTTCTGTTGTGTAAAATGAATTTCGCCGTTGTGTTTGTTGTGAATGGTACGCGGACGGCTCAGAGGAGGCGAAAGGGGAAGCGGTCGCGCAAGCTCGGGAATGGAAAATACATCACACCGGAGTAACGTATAGCTATGATCGAGGTACTGAGGCTGAAACATTCCTACTAGAAGTATCCAGCAAACCCGACAGTGATAAGAACTCCCAGTACTCCCAGTACAGCGAGGCACACAAAGCCGTAGAAGAAGTCCCAGAAGATTCCAGGATCACCACGGTTTTTGGACAGGTACGTTCCAACCCGCTTGAAATCCTTCTGGGTGGCCTTTGCGGGGCTTACCCCAACAGCGACTTGGCTCTGCTCAAACCAGAAAGTCTGCCCCATGAGCTCGACGTCCTTCTTGGTGAGCGTGCTTGGGTTCTTTGCTAGAACCACCTTCAGCTTCTCCATGGCAGGGTTGTTCTTGAAAAACGAGGCGTCCTTCTCCGTGAGCTTCGGCGAGCTCTTCCTCAGTACACTCATTAGTTTGCTGCTAGCAGGATTCTTCTCAACAGCAGTCATGAGGGTGTTCTTCTGTGACAAAGTCTTGATCGTTGTGGATGTCGATTGGCTCTTGCTAAACAGTTTTTAGTTTGCCGAGGTCGAAGCCTCGCTCTTCGTGCTGAACATCAGTTGCCTTCGTTGCATTTTTATCTTCGTTTATCGCTGGACCTTCGGGGTTCTGAGCTGACGACGATTTTCGTGGTTTGTACCGACTTCCAGGCCGTTGCAATTGGTTGCGAATGTGACCAACACAAATACCAGCAGGCAGCCCATAGTAGATTTCTTTCGAGAGGCTGGAATGTCCATGCAGGGAAAAGTCGAAATGAACTCGATGCGGAAAACGTGCTATCGTTTATCCCCTGAAAGTGAAAAGTAGTTAGGGCGTGCCAAAGCCCAATTCTGGCAAAAAAGAAAATAGCTTTTGACACCCGCACTCCGCACTACCTAGTACTAGCCCCTCCAGTCCTATTCCAGCTGCCAACTTTGGCATTTACGATAGCTACCGCCAAATAGAGCTCTTAGATTAAGTAAAATAAATGCAAGTCGTATGCCGAGCAATTAACCCAAGTGAAGCCCGACTTTATGTATCGACTAGCTAGAAGCTAGCCAGGCTCTGCTACGGGCCAGTGCTGCTGCAGACGTCAAATATGACGTCCTACTGGATTTCGCGGGGAGCCTCCAGGTAGCGATCATCAATGCCACCGAGTAAATACTCCCATCGCGGTGACCAGAGCGCCACAAAGCAGACTGCATCTCCTTCCTCTAGCAGATCTGCTTTAGCTGCACCGGTGGGGATGCTCTTATAGTGGACTCCATAGAATAGCTGTAGTTTTCCCCAGGCCAATGATTAGCAGCACTAAGGTGCGCTTGAAACCCCCGTTCGGTAGGAGACGACTACCTGCCGAACGGGGATTTCAAGCGCTCCAGTGGTTTTGTGGCAACAACTTTCCCCAACACTGCCTCAGTGGAGTTGGATTTCTCGATCATTGGTTGGGAACGCGACGAGTACCGGCAGTCCCTCACCGATTGTAGAGCATTCAATCGCGTGAACTGCTTCGCATGCATAATGCCTTCAAGTGAGGCCGTAAAAGCTTTAAAATATACTTAAAGTAAGTATACTTTTTTCCAATTTCACCTTCATACCTCGCGGTACCTCGCGCTAATTGTCTTTTCGTCCCTCAATTAAGCTAATCGAGGGAATGAGGTATCATACCTCAAATATGGAGGCCTGGTAATCCCGAAGATTTTTTGCTCACTATTTTTCGCCGATTCGTAAAGTTCGACTCCCTACCGGTAATAGCACGGCTTTTTCGCCTGTGTTGCCGTTCGCTAAACCTTTTGACATACAAACTGCAAGGTTAATCGTGTAGCATATGCAGTTTATATGTTCCCGGTCTGGAGGGGTTAAGATCATGATGCTTTGAAGTGCCCATAATCGACTAAAGTAAACTTTATGATTATATGCTTTGAAGTGCCCATAATCAACTAAAGTACAGGCATCATACACTATACTAGTAGTATACTAGGGCTACGCGAAGGCTGGGACAGGATGTCTCGCAAAAATAAAGTTTGCACCAGTGGTATCCGACTCGCAGCGGCCACAACGCTACACTATTATACACTATATAACAATCATCTCGTAGGCAAAACCCCGACATACTACGATTTATCCTTCACGTGGACCTCGTACTGCTCAGCTAGGCCAAAACAGCGCAGCTTGGTCATGCACAGCGCATCTCCTGCGCCTGCTCGGCAGCCGCAGCCGCAGCATCTGCGCGGGATACCGTTCGTCTAATCCGCGCTGGCGACGCGATGGACTGAACTGCCCACAGAAACAAAGGCTGGGCCTTCGTCATGGCCTAACGGTCGAGTTGGCCAATTGCACAGCCAACCGACGGCTGGTGTCCAAGTGCCTGTAGTGGGGCAATCCATCTCACTTGCGAAACCATCAGTCAGTCCAAACGCATCGGTTTGACAAAAGCAACGCTACCGAAATACCGGTGCGGACGGACAGAGGACTCCGCGACGCAATAATCGCTGTGCTGTAAGAACTTCGTTGCTTCCTATCCCAGAATAATCATAAAGTGCTTTAGTTGATTATGGGCACTTCATTTCGGCGAAGTCCCTACATGATCTCAAAACGGCACTTTTATCTTTCGGGGTGCACGTGTTCCGCTCCGAGATCATTTCGACTTTTCCCTCCACCTCCTTGCTCCGGTCTCTCGAAAGAAATTTACTATGCGCTGCCTGCTGGTGCTTGTGTTGGTCATATTCGCAACCAGTTGCTACGGCCAGGAAGTCGGAACAAACCACCGTCAGCTCAGAACCCCCGAAGATCCAGGAGATAAACATGCAACGAAGGCAACTGATGTTCAGCCCGAAGAACGAGGCTTCGACCTCAGCAAGCTCAAAAACCTGTTTAGCAAGAGCCAATCGACATCCACAACGGTCAAGACTTTGTCACAGAAGAACACCCTCATGACTGCTGCTGAGAAGAATCCTGCTAGCAGCAAACTAATGAGTGTACTGGGGAAGAGCTCGCCGAAGCTCACGGAGAAGGACGCCTCGTTTTTCAAGAACAACCCTGCTATGGAGAAGTTGAAGGTGGTTTTAGCAAAGGACCCGAGCACGCTCACCAAGAAGGACGTCGAGCTCATAGGGCAGACTCCTAGTTTGGGCAGAGCCAAGTCGCTGTTGGGGAAAGACCCCGCGAAGGCCACCCAGAAGGAATTCGAGGGGATTAGAGCGTTCCTGACCAAGAAGCGTGATAATCCGGAGAAGTACTGGAACTTCGTTTTAGGCTTTGCCAGCCTGGGAGCTGTTATCGCCATGGCGTCTGGCACATTCTATTTCATATCCCAGCCACCAAATGAGTAACGTTAAAGGCAAGCAAACTCGGCACTGGATCATACTACCCCCGCGCGGAAAATAATGAACGTTTGCAATTCGATTACACCCTGCTTAGACATATGTACTTCAAAAGCGATCTCTGGGGGACGACTAACTGCTGTCGTGGGGTCGAGCCGAGTTGTGCGAGCGTGTAGCTTCCGTACCCGTCAACGCCAGGGAGAACCAGCGCAAGATCGAGATGGGGTCGAACACGAGCTCCTACGTAGTCGGCAGCTTGTCAAGGAAGGCTACATGTGGCACACGCTGAGGCAAACCCGCCCCTTGCTGGCGCCCACGCACAAGTTGGCGCGACTGATGTTCTGCATGGTCCACGTGCAGCCGAATGCGGACGGGGCTATGCATTTGCTCGCTGGCTTGCCTCAGCCAGCCGCAACTCGTGCGTCAACCTGCGAGCCAACCGAGCTCGAACCTTTTCCTTTATAGCCTGTAGAACACGCATGCCTGAAGCCTGATCAGCACATCTGCAGCAGCCTGCTGCTGCCAGCAGGAACTTCACAGACCTTTGCAAACCTTATGAAAAAAATGCGCGGTAAATAATGAACGAATCGAAAAAATTGCGCTAATATTATTAGACCTCAGCTCCGCATCTCCGAGACAACGATCTCACCATCTTAGATGCCCAACTTGGGCATCTTCAATCCAAATCGGTTCATAATGGTTGGCTGACGTATCTTCTTCGTGTTGGGGTTGACCGCTATCCATTTTGGTCGGTACATGTACAGCTTCAGACGCTACTCGTACTACGTAGTGCATTCTTGACGCTGGATGGAGACGAATCACGTCTCCAAATGAGTGGTAAACCTTGTACAGCATCATCATTATCACTGAATACTTCGACAGGCGTCTCATAAAACTAAACAACATCATCATTGTACATCGAAGTACTTTTGAAGTAATGCAATGTACGCCCTTACTGGTCACTAAAGGAACGTGCCAAAACAACTTTTTGCGAAATCAGATAGTTAGAAGTTGCGTCTTTCACCTCAGTCGTATCGTTCACCAAGCTGTCCGTCATGGCGTAAATGCTCGAGCTTCTTCTTTCGTCTTGGCGCCTCAGGCTTTCCAAATCAAAAGTTGAAAGTCTTTCACAACTGCCATTGTGTGATTTTCCAATCTGCCTGCAAGGGAGGGAATACATCAAGGCATCAGCCTCAGGCGTAATAGACCTACGTCTTCTTGATATACACTTTTCGAAGAGCGGGAGGGGCAGCGAATGAGAAGATCTTGGAAATGACGTTTTCGTCCAAACGACATAGCGAAAGACGAGTTTCCGCACGTTTCTTAAGCTGAGGCTCCTCCAACACGGTTTCTGGGGTCTAGCAACACTTAGAAATGCAAGTTTCATTGGCTTTGCAAGTTGGAGCGACCGATTAATGGACATCAGGTGGTAATCCACGAATCGGCGAAGATGGGATAATGCTGAGATGGCACACACACCTCCAGATACTCCAAGCTTTGGTTTCTTGTCAGGATCTTGAGCACTGCCAACTCGGCGATTTCAGCTTCTACACCCCCAGCGCTTTGGTGTAGATGGAGCCGCAGCCGGCGCACAATCGCAACTAACGGGTTGCCAAAGTCAGTCAAGTCTCGAGCCAGCAGAAGAGGATCGTCCAAATGACAATTCAACTCTGGAACAGATTCATGTTGAACACGGTATTACCCGAAATTAAGCTGCATTTCCGCGATTCTCCCGCAAAGTGAAAGCTCCCCAAGGTTGGGACAGCTTCGAAGAAGCTCATTAACGTCCTGCTCCATTTGAAACCCTCCCAACGCCAGAGATTTCAGTGGACCACCAACCATCCGGAGAAAGTGAGGAACACCGTCAGAAATGGCTGCGTCTAAAGAAGGGAACGTCACCCGCGAATCAAAGCGAATCTCCAGTGCTGTTACGCCGCCCGTGCTCAGTTGCACCGAGCAGTCACGAGAAAATATGAGATTTTGCCGCTCGACGTAGCACCGACCGAAGCCTGGAATAATAACGTTCACCCACGCACTTTTCCCGTCATCACTAAACACTCGAAGCGAGGTTATAGGGAAGTCGAAGTTCATGTCGTCGACATCCAGGATTGGCTGACCATCCGTACCCATTTTCCAACGAATTGGAGAACCGGCCTTCAAGGTCGCGTCACTTTCTGGGACTTGACCAGGCAAGTTGCCAAAGCACACATCTTGTTCAGGGTGGTCCGAGTTCAGGATAGCTTCAAACATTTTCATGTCCTGAGCACTCAAGCACCCAATCCCGACAAGCGAAAGAGATCTTATTGAGGACCTCGCGCGAGCTCTTTTTGAAAACAAGCCGTAAGCCAGCCACTCCCACCTGTGCCCACTGATCCTCGGACCATTTGGTCCTACATTTAAACTCAGATAGAGTTTTCGCACTGTCTGACTGACCGGCATCGCCGAAATCATTTGTTCAAAGTCATACGCCATCATGGAACGCGCACAGTCCACAAAGACTCCATCTACCTGGAAAGCACTTGGTACCGTCTCAATAGCAGAATTACAGCCTGTGCTCATGAGTTGGGGAGAACGACGAGTGCTGTCGAAGACACGTGACAGCAGTTTCCCCAACGCAAGTCTTCTCGTGCGGTAGTCGCCTCCGTCTCCCATTGTCAATCGTAAAGCGACTCGCGAGAAGCGTACATTACTACACACCAGGCTCTCCACCATTTCGGCCATTTCAAGAGTAACCTGACCGTTAGATAAATCCATGAGCAGTGGCTGCAGAGCAAAAGTGCAGCGCAACTTCCCGCTTTCCACGGCTACTGCCCCATCTGCTCGTAGTCCTCCCACTGCTTTCTCACGACCTCTTCAGCTGCCTGGATGCTTTTGAGTGGCTCCAAATACCCAGGAGGCATGTTGTATCTCGTGTAGATTGGTGCCTTCATGTTGACATAAACTGAAGTGGAATAAATCACTTGAACTGGAATGTACAGTCAATTCCTCTCTTCTTCAGCTTGAAATCAGCACTTAAAGCTGCAATTTTCTCCAGCGCCTTCAAATACTCTGGACTCGGGTCCGTGCGTTGGTTCACGCCACAGAATCTGACAATATCTTGTTCCAGGTTTTCCGGATATTTCTCCTCGTTTTCGCTGCTTAACAGCAAAAATCGCACTTCCACCTCTTCTTGGAATTTTTCTTCTAGCCGGTCCCCAAATTTCACGAAACATTCCGTCTCGAGCAAAAATCTCCACCCTCTTTTCTCAATTTTGGCCACAGCTGCCAAAAGTGCTAAAGCGTCGCGAATTTGCTGGAAATCACCGAAAAATTGCGCGTCGTTGTAGTAGGGCCCTCTTAACGTCAAATTTGGCCCATGAGCGACCTTGGAGTCGAATCGCGAGGGGAGTCGGACTAGCAGATTGCGCTTGGTCTGGTCCTGGTGTGGGGGCTGGAGATACGGCTTGTACGACACGCGCCCCCGCAAGACAGCGCACCAAGGCGGTCAGTTGGAAATATAGGAACTTCTTGTAGTTCGGATGGGTCTTGAGCGCTGCTCCGGACAAAGTCTTCACCCCCAGCGCTCTTTTGACAAAGTCGTCGGACTTGCCAGCCCGAAGCCACAAGTTCAATTTCAGCGGCATGACGACCTTTTTCCACAAATTCGCTCGCTCCTCAGCATCGTCATTCTCTGCTGCTGCTTCAGCTCGGAGCGATCTCTGTTCCGTGGTACAAGATCGAAAAGCTTACGACGTATGATGCGTGGGTCCGCTTGAAGTTGAACGAACTCCCTGGCACCAAACGCGAGGGGCTCACCGCCTACGTCCGCTATGTGAACATTTTCGACGACAATGCTATTCGAGCACTAAAGGCTGGTCGCAAGACACCCCAGCTAGTGAGTAATACGGCGTCGAAGGCAGAGATGCTGGAGAGAGCGACGATTTGGGGAGTTGTTGGGAGATCCGACGACTATGTTTTGAAAGCGCGGGGATGAACGTTTTATCACGCCACGCGAACTCGGATATTTACGTGACGTTCGCGAGGGTGAGAATGGGGGTAAAACTAGGATTGTCGGATGCGAGAAGCGAAGCAGTTAAAGCGGCTTTAAAGCTAAGACAATGATAGTTTAGTTTGTGCGCATTCGCTTTAGAGGTACACCTCGCCCAACCCTTTCATGATCGGTCAATCCCGGTATTTGAGCACAAAACAGGCTGGTTGGAAGCAGCCAGACAAGAAGCCGCGACCCAGAGCGCATGGTACGTATTGTCAGCACGCACAGACCGTCAATGGATAATTAGGAGATTTTGCGTGGGGATGTTTTCGACGGGTAGGGAGGTGCACTTTCAGGATACGGTGACCGATATTCCATAGCGATTCCCCTCAACATCAGCTCCAACACGTCGCCAATCCCGAAGACGATCCAAGCCAGTTCCAAAGCCAACACTTTGGAACTCGTTGACAATCTCGGTGATCATACCGGTAGCCAGTGATTTCCAGATCATTGTATACCTGTATTGTAATACGCTGGGGTGTCTTGTTGGCGATGTCCGAGTCTTTAGACGAGAGTTGTGAAGTCGAGACCAGCCACAGCGCATTCACGAGATTTCAGATTTTGTCCTGACACATACATACAGTGTGTATTTCCCGTGAACATAATCACCATGCCGCTTTGGTGTGCAGTAAACATAAAACAAATCTCCCTGCTGCCACAGAGAACACGAATTCGTGGTTCCCAGCCTACGTGTTCACTTCGAAAGTCGCCATTAACTGCTAACTTCTCTTCAGAACAGACCAAGATCATGCGACCATACTACGTTCTTCTTGTGGCTGTGGCCATCCTTCTCGCCAGCACTAATGCTGTGGTAATAAGTGCTCGCACTACGGCTCAATCACTTGATACTCTCAGAGGCAAAGGACCCATTCGACGCCTTCGCGCAGAGTTGACGAATCCTGATACGGACGATGAGAGGATGTTAACCACGTTCAAGATTTGGTGGGCGAAGTTCCTGGCAACGATCAATAAAACGAAGTTGACCAAGAAGCACGAAGCGATGCTGAACTCGTGGATTCGGAACCCGGAGATGACGCCGACTGATGCCTACAAGGCCCTGAAACTCGACAAACTGGGTGTGCGGGCGCAGGAGAGTCCGAATTTCAATGTTTACAAGAAATACTCCGACCAGTTGGTGGAGAGGTGGGTCAACTTCGACGCCCGACCCGAGACTGTGTACAAGGCACTTAAACTGGATCAGGTCGCGGACGCATCAAGCCCAAGTTTCGCGGTGTACGGAACCTACTTGAAAGCTATCCACGCCAAGCAGCCGTCGAAGGCTCTTAAGGCGTTTACTGAGAATTCGGATATGACACCGACCTACGCCTACAAGATTCTGGGACTAGACAAACTGGGCAGGGAGAGTCCGTATTTCACTCTCTACCAGAAATATACCGACCAGTTGGTGAAAAACTGGATCAACTTCGACGCCAAGCCCACGACGGTTTACAAGTCATTGAAACTCGACAAGAACGCCGACCCTACAAGTCCAAGTTTTGCAGTGTACGAACAGTTCCTGAAAGCTCGCTTCACGTAAGCAACTAGATCGTCTTCGACTTAGCTGGGAATACCATAAAATCATCGTGTTTGTTACTGTCTTCACGCTGCAGCCCGCGTGATTCATGGGTATGTGGCACATACCCATGAATATCGCGCGTGCTGCAGCTTCAGTTAGTGTGGTGCTGCTCGGTTACCGATGTAGCACGAATGTTGGCTGAGTGTAGAATGGTTACGCTTACGCAGTCACGCAATTAATCCAGTGAGGGCTGTCCATCCCTCATTCTTCGGTATTCCCAGTATTATCCCTTTTTCTTCATTGAATGACATTTCGTTTTTGCAAATATTACGGCAGCTTTAAAAACGACAGGATTGGGTTCCGTTCCCAAAACGTCAGTTTCTAACCACTCATCAAACGAAATATTGCGAAAACAAAAGATGGAGGAGCGCTGGAACTTTTGGGAAGTCACCGCCGAAGTATGAATCGTGTCGACCCCATCGCAGCAGGTTAGCAGAGCAGCCGCCGTCAGCAGGAAAAATGGTTGAAATTCATCGAGTATCGAAGTGGTGACCCAACGAGTGAATTGTGAACTGCGGCAGTGTTCACCATTCTGACTCACTCAATCTCAAGCTGCATCCCGGATTGGGAATTTTCGAATTCTGCGCGAAAATAGCTTTTCTGCCGAGGCAGCACAAGATGAAACCAACGTAGGAGTCGACGAGTCGTTAGTTTTAGATTGTCCTGATCGAGCTTAACCCGCCACGCCACTCCCTGGCAGCGGATTTGCTTAATACAGACACACCTCTATAAGTGGCACCCGATTGGTTCAGACAAAAACGCTGTTTCATTTAGAGAATTTGTCAGTTAAGGAAATGGCTACATTTAGTTAAGGTATGGCTACATTCACCTTACGTAAATCCAAAACTATCTAGAGACGTCTGCTGCCGACGCTTCATACAATATCCAAGTGCAGTTGATGCTGACAGGGGCATGGTCGTTTTCTTCGTCCTCGTGCTCATCGACCACGTCGTCGTCAAAATCCCCAGCCGCGTTGGCGCCTCCATCGTCGTCTGGTATCTCGTGTACATCAACCTCTGAATCAATATCCAGATAAGCCTGCACGCTGTCATGTGCGCTCACACCCGCAAGCATGCTCGTGATATCATCTATCATCTTTTGGTCTGCAGCCTTGGCATACTCACCAGCTTGTCGAAGCTCCCCAATAATGCAGCATCTACGATCCTTGCCTTCACCCAGCAGTTGCGTATGCAATCGGCCGTCACATCGTTCCAACTGTCAATGCTGAACTGAATTGCCTCTAGAAGGTTCAGCTTTCGATTTATGCCGCCTTCCATTGCGTCAAGGCACCAGCGGACAAATCGACGGCGGTAGCGTGCCTTGAACGAACGGATGATGCCTACAAAAATATCAATTGTCAAATATGAGCAAAACATTAAAAATAAAAATAAAACTTACCCGCATCTAGTGGCTGCACCGACGAAGTCAAGTTTGGAGGAAGGAAGTGTACTTCAACATGGGAAAGTGTCTTGATAACTTTGTGGCTCGAGGCGTTATCAATCAGCAAAAGTACTTTGCGATTTTCAACTGCCATTTTCAAGTTGAAAGATTGTAGCCACTCGAAAAAACTGTTGAGGTCATCCAGGCCTTCTTCGTGTTGTAATACACCACAGCTTTGCCCTTCAGAGCACGTTTTGTACCGCCTTTAAAGCACCGTGGGTTAGCTGCTGTCCCTATGACCAGCGGGTTCAACTTGTGCGTGCCAGTCGAATTGCAGCAGAATGCAATTGTTACCCGGGCCTTGTCGCGCTTTTTGCCCTTTCGACTCATCGTCGCAAGCGTTTGGTTTGGAGCAAGTCGATAGAATAGAGCAGTCTCGTCAAAGTTGTAGATATCTTCCGGACGGTATTGACGTGTAATATCTTGGAGCGAGTAGCGAGCTGATCGAACTTCCACCGCGGAGGAACTGTCAGCCTCGCCATGCATACGCTTTGAAGAAATTCCGTTGCGTTTCTTAAACTTTGCAAGCCACCCGTTGCTTAGTCGAAGCTGAACATCGCTAATGTTGCACGTTTTCTTTATATCACTGGCTTTGAGAAGCAATACGTCGTCAGAAATAATTGCATTTTCTTCATGTCGGTGAAAAAGTCGACGAGCTGCTGCTCGAACTCTGGAAACTTGACCCGACGCCGTCGAGTAGCTGTCGAATTCGCGCTGCAATAGTAAGACGGCTGCTTGCTTCGAATACGTCGAATAGTGTTGATACTGATGGTCTTCTTCAACGTGCTGCCGACCCAATGCAAGAGACCTCCGTCCTTTATCGCTGCCTCACGGTGGGCCTTCAGGCAAATCTGGAGCTTCTCCTCGAGCGTCAGTGAAGGTGTTCGGCTTTGGGTTGGCATGACGGACGACTGAAACCTGTAGCTGGGGTAGCGCGCTGACACAAAAGGTTGGGAACTGAACGTTGCGCTGAAAGAGATGCGGTCTAAATGACTGGTGAGCAAATGGCTGGGATACCATACTGTAGGCCAGTCACGATTTGGCATCCAGTTAGGGAGCTCCCCACTCTCACTGGCTATCATTTAGAGAATAAGGAGGGTTTTGATCAGTTAGGGAACTACTATAGTGAAAGCAATACAGTCTCATTTGCACACAGAGAAGACTAACCAGATAGAGAACATGTAGTCAGGTAGGGAGGCTCAGATAGGGAGGTGTGACTGTACAAGCTTCATAATTTGGTGCCGTCAAGGCACGCCCCCGACATCGAGCAGCAACGACGGCGGAAACTTGTGCTTTGCAGTAGCCAAGTTTATGAAGTGAAGTTAAGGTCTGGATGTAAGCTTTACATGGCCACCTGGGAAAGCGGAAACTCAAAAACTCAAAAGAGGACCAACATTACGTGTAGCTAATAATATCCCGAATGGGTTCAACGACATTGTGAGCGATCATGACCTCAACTATTGAACGTGTTTGTTTTTGCTTCCAAAGAACTTTATAGCAACTACAGGTACATTGAAGTCACTCACCGATACAAACTCCTTTAGCCGACAATTTCGGCATCAAAAAGTAGAGCCACGTATTCATCGGTGTTGATTCAACACCGCATCAACAAAACAAATTGTTGACGTCCGTTCGGACGTCGACAAGCATGCAATCAAGAGCTCACTATGTTTGCTGCCAACGCGAGGTGAACAGTGACGATCAATTGCTGGATGGGTATTTCCGCGGACGTGGACCCACCCGCCTAGCTAAAATTTCCCCCAAGTTGGACCTTTCCCTCTAGGTGGACTCTGCCGGTTTTGCTGGATACCTTTTTAACATCACGACAAGTGATCCGAGCCAACTGCCGCAACTCGAAGTTGCACCCCGGACGGAAGCCAACTTGAAATGACACGAGCTGCAAGTTATTATGAAAGCGACTCCAGCACTGACCGCAGCGATGCCTTTTTTCTCGCGGTTCAGAAACTTCGCAGACAGCTTGACGAATTCTGTCAGAATCATAAATTATGTTGAGTGTGGCAGAACGCGAAGAGGGCTGGGACGTGCCTACCGTAGCGGCGGCTAGAGGTGAACCTGCCATTCAGGATGGGACCTTGAGTGCCGTGTTGGTAATACTCCGAGAAGTTATCCGCCAATTCTACGCTTCAACGTGTTGTAGTTACTTCTGAGTTTGATTGGTGTTGACCTTGAAGATGGACCTCTACGGACCAGAAGACTTTGCTTGTCATTATAATCGTCAAATCGGAAACTTCATTTCCAACCTGCGTGGCGTCACGTTCCGGCAGTGATGAAGAAAAAAGTATAATTGCTTACATGAAGCGAGCTTTCAGGAACTGTACGTAGACGGCAAAACTTGGACTCGTCGGGTCGGCGTTCTTGTCGAGTTTCAATGACTTGTAAACCGTCGTGGGCTTGGGCTCACTTCAAACATAACGCAAGAGTCGACGCAATTGAAAAATAATTACTTATTGCTGTGGGGAATGACAAGAACTGGGGTGAGCACCTTCCTCCTCGTCTTCGAACTGCCGTACTGGCACGTACTAGAAAAGTCTTTGTCCGCAGCGGGACGACAGCGTGTACCAAAACCCCGTTATGCACCTCCGTGGTCGAGTACGAGCCCGTGTAGCTGATCCGTCATGGCCGCGTACTTGTTGTACTGCTGCTGGCTCTCGTTGAACTCGCGCTTGGCCCTCCACTCTTCAATCTCGCGTTTGTAGCGCGCGCGGTCGACCTTCTCCTTCTCCATGAACGGAAGTCTCTGCTGTTCCGTGGCCTTGGACCAAGTCTCACCCAGCTGCTTGGTGATCTCCGTGTGCTTCATGTCCTGGTGCTCGGCCTTGATACGCGGATGCATCACTTGGCAGTAGAAGATGAACGCCGAAAACGCCCGCTTCGGTGCGTCCGGGTAGTAGCCCGCCATCACCTCCTAGCGCTGCTTGTGGGCCTCGACCGCCACCTTCCACGGGTGCTTGTCCTCGTCCGTCATCTTCGCGTCGGCGATTTATAAACTGTCGTTAACATAAGTTGCCGTACCGGTACCGGTAAACAGTAAGTAGGCAACGGAATTTCTCTAGTCATTTCCTGTCAAAGATGGCGCCCAGATCCGCTAGAGTTCGTCGAAACATCCCCCACGCAAAATTTCCCAATTATCCTAGGCCAATCGTGCGATCGGCAATATTCCGGACGCTTTTCCAGTACTTTCCGCTGTGGTCTACGTGGATCAATCAGCGTGGGAGTTTTTACTAAAATATCACTGTGGAGAAGGAGAGGAACAATTGGGAGAAAAATATGCGCTCTTCATGGCCACGCTGATGTGGATGCTCTGAGTACAATATACGAATTGTGCAATACTGTGGAGTGGAGCATCGTGAGTGACCGTCAACGGAGTATTTGGAGGCGCTAAAGAAGATTTCAGGTGCTGATACCACTATACACAGAGCTGGAGTGGATATTGACATCCCTGTTCGAGTATACTTCAGCGCTAGCTATGTGCAGCAACTGGAGGATATTCGAGCAGCGGAAACAAAAGTGAGGAAGGAATGGAGAATGTACAGTCAGAGCCAGAGAAAGAGAAATGTGAAGCCAGGAAGTTATCGCTGCACTTTCATGATGAGGGCTGTAATTGCAGAGTTCTGTGGGTTTCCAATTACCGCGAGGATGGCGAAGGCTTTTTGTCAGATCATAGAGTGTTCAAGAGGAGAGAACAATAAATTGGCCGTACCGGATTCCCAATCCGAACAATCAAAAGTCGGAACCGAAACCAAGAGAAGCTGCAAATATCGAGAACCAATTAGTTGCTGCCTGCACACAATTAATTTATTTCTGCTACTGCAACCACGCGAGCACAATGTGCTCGCGTGGTACATTGTGTGGTTGCAGTACAGTACTGTTGCAGAAATAAATCTTCAAATGGCCATAATCACTGGCACCGTCGTATCTTTCTACATGCAGAAGTGAAGTGAACTCATATTTCCCTGCAGTGCCAAAAATCGCTGCCTAGTAAACATTCTGCTGGGAAGCCTGTTCTTTCCAAGGTTTTATTTTTCACTGGGGCTGAGTATGCTGAGCTAGGTTGTGAAGTCTGTACATGTACTATAATAGTCGCAATCCGCGTGGTTGCAGTACAGCAAAATAAATCCGACAACATCGTATTGTGCGTAAGATTCAAACTTTGCGATTCCGCAATGTTGGATTCGGCTAAGTCCGTTAATAATGTGTTTAGAGGCCAAATCGATCCAATACATTTTACGTATTGGATCGGAGCTGCGAAGACCTGGTAGGTCAAAGTTGCTCATTTGCAGAAAAAAGTAAAAACAACACCAAATAGAAGGATCAAAGTTGCTAATTTGGGCTATTCGAATAGCCAAATTTGACAATACTGCAGCGCCATAATGACTTTGTTCATCCTCAAGAAGTTTCTTTCGGTACCAAGACTTGTGTCCATTCCCCATTCTGTTTTGTACATGTGCAATGGTACAGTACACCGAAAGAAACAGCGACGGTGTTTCAGTCTCGTCATGGCTTCGTAAGATAAGTAGCAAGGATGAGCACTGATGATGCCACTTCGGATCGCGTGGCCATTATTAATCGCTCTGCTTGGGACCACCTCATTCTTGAATTTGCTGGTTCCGAGTCATCGCCCGTCAGAAATGCGTCTTCCAAGTTTTCTCCTCTGCTTCGTGGCTGCTCTAACAAGTGTTTCGGCCGGTTCATCCAAGCAAACGCAACGTGAGACGCAGCCTATTCTGTTCGCGGGGACTTTCACTCGAGACGAAGGTTGGGTCAACGGTACGGGCAAGGGGATCTACACGTACAAGCTTGACACGACCGACGGGTCCCTCACACCGTTCGGAGTCACCCCACTCGGAACCAACCCCGTGTACGTCCAAGGTTCCACAAAGGTGTTCAACACCGGTGAGCGTGTCATCTACGCCGTCAACCACGTCAACGACGAGTCCCGCGTGCACCCGGGCGACATCACCGGATACGTGTCAGCGCTCACGCTCCAGGATGATGGAACGCTTCAAGTGCTCAATACGGTCGAGACGCACGGTGGGTCATCGACGCACGTTTCGTTGAGTCCGGACGAGGATTTCCTGGTTGTCTCCAACTACGATGACAGCATAGTCATGTTCCCAGTGAACGACGACGGCTCGCTAGGCAACGAGACTTTTTACCAAAAGTTCCTCAATGGCAGCAACGTTTTCGAGGACCGACAGAGCACTGGACACATCCACAGCACCACGTGGCTGTCCAACTCGAAGCACTTGATCGCCGCGAACCTGGGAAGTGACGAACTGCAGCAGTTTGAGCTCGACGAGACCAACCAAACGTTGACAAGTTTGGGGTCCGTGATGAGACCTGCCGGGTCTGGACCTCGTCACATGACGCTCCACCCTAACGGAGACACTGCGTACGTCGTGGACGAGCTTTCGAACACGGTTGGTGTGTACACAATCGACAAAAAGGCTGCGGTGTTATCGAACACGTCTCTGCAGACTATTTCAACGCTTCCGGAGACCTTCACGAACGCCAGCACCAACGCCGACATCCACTTGTCGAGCAATGGAAAGTTCCTGTACACGTCGAACCGTGGTCACGACTCCATTGCCATGTTCGAGATCAACGAGACGGATGGTACACTGGCACTGCTGGGTTGGGAGAGCACGCGTGGCCAAGTTCCGCGTGGATTCACCGTTTTCGGTGACTGGCTCATCGTGGCGAACCAGAACTCGAGCGACATGTACGTCTTCGAGGTGAACAGTACGACTGGTCTGCTGTCGTACACGGGGCATTCGTATGAAATCGGGGCTGCTGTGTGCCTGTACGTCGCGGAGTATTAGAATGATAGTGTTTATCAAGCTGCCAAAAACGAAGCAGCTACAATCCTTTCGAACTAATAACTTACTGGTAAACCAGTTGAAGCAGCGCGCATTGATCGTTTTTGCTACGATACCACTTGATCCAGTTACTTTGTCCAAGCAAACTTGTCTAGCGTTCCGCACACTTCCTCTTGCTGTTGAAATCGGAAAACACTTAGGAGCGCGATCCTGTCGAGATTGGGGGATCGGTGAACGGTGCTAGGTGGTACTTCGGAGTACTTCCTAATGCTTTTAACGATCTGTTCATCTGCTTCATGGAAATCACGCCGTCGACGTATTCCAGAGAGTCCTAGAAGAAAAACATAGTTGGAAGAAAGTTTATGCCCAACTCCATCCCAAGACGTTAACTCTGTCTTGTGTCTCTCAAAAGAGCAGCGGGGAAACTGTAGAACAAACTCACGACTGAACAATACGCAGGATTGAAGGCGGTGGCAGCGAACCATGACGACTTCTGGTAACCGTACCGCGAATTTGGACACGATCAAATACGATGAAGCAACCAATTGGACCAGCCTTCCAGTTTCTGGTGTAGTAGCCTTTTCGAGACGTTTATTTGTCAACAAAATAAATTCTCCTGCTGTAATATTTCCTGCCAAACGCGGCAGTTATCCTGATTCACGCGCTACCGATGCTTGCAAGTACGAAAAACAACCCAAAAACGGTTGATTTTGTCTTCAGAAGTAAAGCTCGTATTGAAGTTATCACCCACAGCTCCAATCCTCTTCAACCCCTGAAGTACGCTCGACAGCAATGGTCGCGTTGCTCAACCCCAGCGGAACCGATAGATATTATTTACGAAAACTCCAGATATTATCAAGTACGAAGAGTGCAAACTCCGCCGATCCCGTTCAAATGGTTAATCCCAAAACGTAGGAGTGCCGCCCAGTAAAAGCTTCGTTTTGTATCTTGTACTCATTGAGCTTGAAGACGTCGTCGTAGAACATCCTAGATTACCACTTGAATAGTTTCCTCCTCATCGTACGTGTGGCGGAGGTATACTTTGCGTAGAATCGAAGAGCGCGCAAACTCGAAAATCTGGGACGTCACATGGAGATCCAAAATCAACGGCGTACTTCGTGACTGAACCCTCTCACACTTCTGCTGTTTAGTTGATTCCGTAGCCTTCTGTCTCTCCGACAGAACGCTCAAAACCGCGATCTTACTCTGCATTGCAAGAGGTAGAGACCGACCAATGGGCCGGAGATGGTGCTTCCGGACGCTTTCAAATATTGGGTATCGTCGTGCGCCACGACTACATCGAGATATTCCAAGTTTTGATTAGAACCAAGCATCAGTAAGAGCGCGTCAGAATCACCGCTTTCAACAGGAGGATAAAAACCCGTCAGATCGCCGTTCCAGCCGTCCCACGTTTCAATTAATCGTACCCGTAGTCTCTGCACAGATCTGGAAAGCCAAGAACTCTCATCGCGTAGAGCTGATGCCGGCTCTCCAACAAAATACAAATAGCGGTCCAGCGGGGAAAATTCTTCGTTGCACGTACGCAACGCACAAATGTTTAGGCGAATGTCCACGAAAAAGGTGCACACCGCGAGCTCCACCAAGTTGGGGCACCACCCGAGAATTCGATTCACATCCATCTCCACCGTTGGCCCGTCAAGTGTCAAGTACTTCAATGAAGGCCCAACCAGCCTTAGAAATTCTGGTAACCCTTCCGAATTGGACGTGGCTAGCTTGTTGAAGCCAATTTTCAGAGACGTCACACCTCCTGAACCGGTTAGTGGCCTTGTGTCTTGAAAAAGTAAATTCTTACGCTCCGTTTGGCATCGACCATATCCAGGAATCAGGACGTTGACCCACTCGCTCACTCCGTCGTCACTAAACGTTCGTACCAACGAAGTATTGGATTCAAATACTAAATCACAAAACCCCTGCGCGGTCGCCCTTGCTCGCTAAACCGCCACCGAATCGGAGCATGGGCCGTCAATGTCGCAGTCCTTTCCTCGACCACTCCACGAGGGCATCCACCAAGCTCTTCTTCAGGATGCTCTGAAGTCAAAACTGCTGAAAAGGCCACTCATCCTGGTGATCGAAAGTCTCCAGAGCCGAGTTTGAGCTTGCTCGTTTCGAGAAAAGCGCATATGCCAGCCATCTCCACCAGTGTGCACTATTGAGCGTGTCATTAGTTTCGGCTCCACTCTCAGCGATAACTTTCTTGCTGTCTGCTGGGTCGCCATAGTCGAGCACATCGCCTCAAATTCTAAAGGTAGCAGCGAGTTTGTACATTCCAAGTGAACTGTACCCAGCTGAAGTGGACGTTTTACTTGGCGCGTATCTGCGATTGCACCTGACCGGCGAATACTGTCAAAAGTCGATTTAGCACCTGGGGTATTCATTTTCGGCTAGATACTTTTTAATTTTCAGCTAGACACTTTTGAGAATAATGTTTCCACTAGACACTTTTGCATCGCGCCACTAGACACTAGTGGCCACCCGACGATGCAAAAGTGACTAGTAGAAAATGCAAACTCCAACACCCTGACCTCAACCAACCCCACCTGGGCTCGCTGCGCTCGCTGGTGACACACCCTAAGCCCGCTACGGCTTCGCCTTCGCTTGCAAAACGTCTTCAACCTAGGAGTACCGTATGCATTCGATTAAGTCCGATTTCAAGTGTCCAGCCAGCAGTGCAAAAGTGACAAGTCAAAACATTTTTATTTGGTACCGTGGCATTTCAATTAGGTACGAGTGAAAGTGTCTATCTGGCGATGCAAAAGTGTCTAGTGGAAACATTATTCTCAAAAGTGTCTAGCTGAAAATTAAAAAGTATCTAGTTGAAAATGTGCACCCTAGCATCTGGCCAAAACTCATCTTGGCAGCACGTTCGTCAATAAGACGCTGACGTTGGACGTCCATCCCCAACGAGACCTGCGAGAACCGCATATTTTCCTCCACCAGTTTGGCAACCGCCTCGGAAGAAATCACGAAGTCACTCAAATCTGCGAGCATTGGCTCCAATACAATTGTACATCTCAGCGAGCCATTCTCTACAGGTTGCACCGACGGGCTGTTATTGTGCTTGCTCCAGTCTTCCTTAATCATCTTCTCAGCTTTTGAGATAGCCCAGAGCGGCTCGACAGCTCCAGCCATCAACGAAGAATCTGGTTCCAACACCGAAAACCAAATTTGCACCGGAATGTCAATCCCCACTCCTGGATGCTCAGGTCGCAGGTTCGCATCCAAACCAGGTACTTTAGCCGTTTTTAACTCGCAATGCCTGCAACAGCGCGATCCTAATTTCGTCGATTTCTTGAGGTTAGAGGCACTACGTTTGTCCATGTTGAGTTTTCTATTACTAGTAGTAAACTTCAATACGAGCTTGACTTCTGAAGACAACATCAAGCGTTTTCGGGTTGTTTTCCGTAATTGCAGGCACCGGTAGCGCGTGAACCAGGATGCCGTCAAAGAACTGCCGCTTTTGGCCAGGAAATACTACAGCAGGAGAATATATTTTGTTGACAAAAGAAATGTCTCGAAAAGGCTACGACACCAGAACCTGGAAGGCTGGTCCAATGATTGCTTCATCTTATTGATCGTGTCCAAATTCGCGGTACGGTAACCAGAAGTCGCTGCGACCGCCTTCAATCTTGCGTACTGTTCAGTCGTGAGTTTGCTCTTCAGTTCCCCGCTGCTTTTTGAGAGGCAAAGGATAGGGTTAACGTCTTGGGGAAGGCCCTGTTCAAATTTGAGATTCACGTTGTTTCTTGTCTTTGCTGGTAAACAGCCCAGTCACAACTTTACCGATTTTCTTGACGTCGAGGGTTCTCTCTTCGATGTTCAGCTTGTCGACCTCGTCAGCATCTCCCTTTCGAGCGAGGGAACCGCTGTCCATTGCTTTGTGTTTGATGATCCTCCATCGACTGGATGGTGGCCGCATTCAGCAGATTCAAGGAGAGCTCGTCTGAGCTGTTGAATGAGCATTCTTGTTGCACTGTACCGTTAATTTCTCCTGGAAGCAGTTTGATATGAGCGCGCTTTGTTTGCGTCCTGCCAACTTCACATTCAAATATCATGTTTCGGGCAGAAAATCTACAGCGTTGACTTTCTTCTTTCCACGCATCTCGGCATTTTCGGCAAGATCCGACGCAGCCCTTATGGGACCATACTCCTGTAAGTCTTCTCGATCTCTCCATCAACAGAACGCTTTTTCTTAACCCCCGTCAATCCTCACATTTTCCACTCAAAGAATCTCGTCGTATTTCTCTGAAACGGGGTGATGGATTTGAACCAAGATTTATCAACAACAAAAAGCTGAGGAGAGAGCTCATTCCAGAATTTGCAGCGTCGGAGGCAGAAGATAGAGATGTCGAGAGAAGTTTGGTACAAGATCTCGGATGGGGCGCGTGTGTCTGCGGTTCGTTCTGTTCAAATCGAGTACTCAGTATACGTAAATAAGTTTCGAGCAGCAGCTTTCACTCAATACGCAGTTGAGTGTGCAGACGAAATGAAAGGCGTCAAAGAAGTCGATGTCAAGGTCTACGTGAACATGGAGGATTTCAGACTGTCCCAGCCTTTTCGGTTATCAAAAACCATAAGCGGTAGTGGGCTACACGACACCCCGCTCATTGTTACAGTGCCGAACGTGTGGTTCAAGTTGATGTTTGCTGACACCCGCACGGCGGTCTCTAAAACACGCACAGATTCGGTCTCACTGAAACCCACCGCATCGGTGATATTCAGGACGCTGTAGCCGTGAAAATTGAAAACCTTTTTCCTGGTGGGGTTGCTACATCCGACCTGAAAGTTTACGCAACTCAAGGGCTGTACGAGACCGCGAACCAGCAGCCTTTGGATGAAAGTGGGGAGATTGGTTCATCTGGAAACTCAAAGTATAACCCGGTCATTGTGGAAGTCCCGAGAAAGTGGTCCAGTTGATTAGTGCTGACACTCGTGAGCCAATCTCGCGTGCTAGCACTTTTTCGGTGATTCTCTCTGATACGAGCAGCGTTAAGGAGCTACGGGACGCCGCATTTGAGAAAATCCCTATCGCCCTTCGTGAAAATGTGACTAAAGCAGAACTTCGAGTCTACAAGAACCGCGCGCAGTATTTGGGTCATGATACCGCCGAACCTCTCAGCCTTTTGAAGAAGCTCAGTGGCCTAGGAAAAGATGATCAAGCTAACGCGATCATCGTGGAATTACCGGGTGGCTTGTCGACGGATTAAATCGAAGAAGCTTTGAATGTGGTCACGGGAGGAGCCGCTCGAAGTATGCGAGGGCTTCGGGTAACATTGGCCTTACCAAGGGACACCAGTCTTAGTAACGTACTAACGGATTCACTTGGTGCTGAATTCGCCACTCGGAAGTTTGGATAAACAGAAGCACGCTCTCAATCTTGTGAGGAACGGGCAAGTAGCAGGTGGTGAATATCAAAGAAATAACTTTATGGAAAGCGTACGTGCACAATGTTATGTTTAAGAACGCAACCTCTAAGTGCAAGTTAATCGATATCAGAGTGTGATGCCGCTTTTGAATGATCTTGCGATCAAATCCGTGGTGCTTCCTAGCTAAGCTACAGAAGATCGACGACTTGAATAAAAACAACAATCGGCGTGTGACGAACGACATACTTCGAGTAACTTAGTGTCATCAATGTACCTCGATTCAAAAGAATAACGATAGCCAAAGAACTTGAAATTGTAAAAACGCTTCAAGAGCTAAGACGCATCGTTGACAATTGAATTGATTGTCGTTATATTAACCTGACACTCTCCAGCGTAGCTATTTACTTACGCTTCCGTCACATCATCTCCAATCTCACCCTCGTGAGCTTCTCGTAAATCTCCGAGTTCGCGTGGCGTAGCATCGCTTGTGCTGATAAGCCGTTCATCCCCAGCGCTTTCAAAACATAGTCGTCGGATCTCCCAACAACTCCCCAGATCTTCGCTCTCTCCAGCATCTCTGCCTTTGACGCCGTACTACTCACTAGCTGGGGTGTCGTGCGACCAGCCTTTAGTGCTCGAATAGCATTGTCGTCGAAAATGTTCACATAGCGGAAGTAAGCGCTGTAGCCCTCGCCTCTGGTGCCAGGGAGTTCGTTCAACTTCAAGCGGACCCACGCATCATACGTCGTAAGCTTTTCGATCTTGTACCACTTGGTCAGTTGGAAATTCAGGAACTTCTTGTAGTTCGGATGGGTCTTAAGCGCTGCTCCGGACAAAGTCTTCATCCCCAGCGCACTTTTGACAAAGTCGTCGGACTTGCCAGCCCGAAGCCACAAGTTCAACTTCACCGGCATGACGACCTTTTTCCACAAGTTCGCTCGCTCCTCAGCATCGTCATTTCCTGCTGCTGCTTCAGCTCGGAGCGATCTCTGTTCCGTGTTGGTTGTGCGGCCTGTGAAAGTAGTCGAAGAAGTCACCGCCGAAGTATGAATCGTGTCGACCCCATCGCAACAGGTTAGCAGAGCAGCCGCCGTCAGCAGGAGAAAATGGTAGAAATTCATCAAGTATCGAAGTGGTGACCAACGAAAGCAACGACTGGCACCGAGTGAATTGTGAACTGATCAGTGCAGGTGGCTTCACCATTCTGACTCACTCAGTCAGTATTTGGTCAATCTCAAGCTGCATCGTGGATCTTGTGCTTTGCAGTAGCCAAGTTTATGAATTGAAGGAGGTCTGGATGTACGTGGTCATCTGGAGAAGCGGAAACGCAAAACTCGGAAGAGAACCGAAGTTACGTGTATAATATCCCGAATGGGTTCAACGACATTTGTGGGCAATCACTTGTTCAGGTGGGGAACGTGTTATGACCTCAACCAACTTCATAGCAACTAATCAGTACCGGTAGGTCAACAGGTGTTAAGTCAATCACCGATACAAACTCCTACAGCCGACAATTTCGGGGTTAAAAAGTAGGTTCATGCCAATCAATTCCCATCTTCAGAGCCACGCATTCATAGGTATTTATTCAACACCGCATCAACATTGACGTCCAAATGGACGCCAACAAGGACTTGCAATCAAGAGCTCACTTTGTTTGCTGCCAACGCGAGGTGAACAGTGACGACCAATTGCTGGATACCTTTTCTACATGTAGTATCACACCAACTTGAAAATGACACGAGCTGCAACGAAGGCATCCCCTTCCGGTTGGTATGAAAGCCACTCCAACCGCAGCGATGCCTTTTGTCACGGTTCGGAAAACTTCAGAATAATAAATGAAGTTGAGTGTGGCAGAAGGTGAAGTAGAGGTGAACCTGCATTCCCCGACGGGATTTTGAGTGTAGTTACTGGTGTTGACCTTGGAGATGGATGTCTAAGGACTTTGCTAGGTCATAAACCGTCAGCAGAGAACTTGGAGCTCACTTCATTTCGAAACGTGCTGCCAACTACCAAGAAGCTCCCCGAAGAAGCTGTCCGCCAGTGAGACCATGGTTCAAGAGGTTCTAGCCTATTTGGCACAAGGCAGCAGCTCGAGGCCAGAGAAAGCACTAGAGAAGTTTCTTGAAGAGTCGACGGACGTGGAGAGAAACCTCAAGACGCTGATCACGCTTGCATCTCCACGAAAAAGTGTTTCTCTCGCTACGATGGTCCAATTTGTCGAGGCAATGCCGCATGCAGAGTGGATCGTGTTGGCGTGCGATGACATGCTCCAAGAACCGGATCGCTGGGATGCGGCGGTAGTAGCGTGCATGCTCCACCGAGCAATGATGTTCGCCACATGTGAAACTCTCATGTTGGCTGAAATGGTCTGGATGCAGCGCTTGGATGATGCCACGCGAGCGATTGCCAGCAGCTCACCTATTTCCTTATCTTCGGCACTGGGAAACAATGCGATGTATGCAGCGGGAGATAGCTATAATATTGGAAATCATCGCTCGGTTTTCTGCTGGAAAGGAGAATGGACAGTCGACGACAACAAGGAACTTTGGCGATTTATTCCCGTTGCACCGGGATCCAAAAACTTCTACGTTGTGAGCGTGTACACTGGCGAATATCTCTACTCTTCTACTAATGACGTTAAGAACCGTGAAGGCATTTCAATGAAGAGCGCTTTCGTGCAACACGAGGACGATTTGCCTGGTGATGCGGGGATCTGGCGTTTGGTGAAGTTGGAAGGAGATAACTACACTCTGCGCAATACCAAACGCGGCGAGTTCTTGGCTTCTACGGCGGAAGAAGTCGACGATTTTCGGCGTGTTGTAACCACTCCATTCCATCCACTTGATGAGAAATTGAGTGCGTGTCGTGAATGGAAGATAACCTCCGTAGCCCCGACGCAACTGGAGCAAGGATTGAAGGACTTTTTCGCTGGAAATTATATTGAGGCCGTGAAGATGTTCACTGAGGTTCTAGCCACGCCAGCTCTTTCTGCTACAAATTGCACGAAAATCGTGTGCTATCGAATGGCAGCAAACCTGATCTTGCAGAACGAAAAATGTTTCAAGGAGGATTTTGATCGCCTCAAAGCCAAATACGGCGTTCCCGACTATTTTTTGGTGCGCTAGCAAAACGACTGACTGACGAAGACAAACGAACGTTGGTACAGCGCCCCGAGTTGAGCGTCGAGTGAGCTATCGGATCACGCAGTGGAGTGCAAGCAACCCAGTGTAGCGGGATTTCTATTGTGAAATCAGCAGTAGTTGGAAGTAATTTTCACTGACAGATGCCTCTCGCACCACGGAGTGACGTAGTAGTGGTTTTTGGGGATTCTACGAGTTATGATAGCACCGTCAGCTGGGAACTAAATCGGAAAATGGCATCTACATGTTTGGTATTGACTTCCAGCCCACATCAATTTCCACCAACCGTTTAGGCACGGTCAGCCGAGCGACTAGCAGGTAAACTGTCAACGGGTTCATGGCACTGGGGATTTCCCGTAAATTCTACGCTTACTGCTGAGTTTGATTGCTGTTGACCTTGAAAGTGAATGTGGGACTTTGCTAGGTCATAAACCGTCAGCAGAGAACTGGAGCGCAGAACTTTCATTATTTCCAAACGTGCTGGCAACGACCAAGAAGCTCCAAGAAGAAGATGTCCGCCAGTGAGATCACGATCCGAGAAGTTCTCGCCTATTTGGCTCAAGGCAGCAGGTCGGGGCCAGAGAAATCACTAGAGAAGTTTCTTGAAGAGTTGACGGACGTGGAGCGAAACCTCAAGATGCTGCTCACGTTTGCATATCCGCTTGCTACGATGACCCAATTGGGCGAGGCGATGCCGCATGCAGAGTGGATCGTGTTAGCGTGCGATGCCATGCTCCAAGAACCGGATCGCTGGGATGCGGCGGTAGTAGCGCGCATGCTCCACCGAGCAATGATGTTCGCCACCGGTAGAACTCTCGTGTTGGCTGAAATTGTCTGGATGCAGCGCTTGGACGATGCTACACGAGCAATTGCTAGCAGCTCACCTATTTCCTTATCTTTGGCATCGGGGAACGGTATGCTGTACACAACGGGGTTGGCGTCAAGGTTTTCTGCTGGAAAGGACAATGGCCGTCCGACAACAACATGAATCTTTGGCGATGTGTTCCAGTTTCACCGGGATCCCAAAACTTCTACGTTGTCAGCGACTACACTGGAGATTATCGGTATCTCCGCTCTTCCGGTGGACAATCCGTATATGACGTTAAGAACAGTGAAGGCATTTCGATGAAGAGCGTTTCCGTGCTCGGTTTGCCTGATGATTCGGGGATCTGGCGTTTGGTAAAGTCAGGAGTTGGTACTTTCACTTTGTGCAATATTCAACGGGTGCATTCCTAGCTTCTCTAGTAGAAGCAGCCAACGGCCATCGGCGCAACGTCGGAACCACTCCATTCCACCCTCTTGATGTGAAAATGAGTGCTTGCCGTGAATGGAAGATAACCTCCGTAGCCCCGACGCAACTGGAGCAAGGATTGAAGGACTTTTTCGCTGGAAATTATATTGAGGCCGTGAAGATGTTCACTGAGGTTCTAGCCACGCCAGCTCTTTCTGCTACAAATTGCACGAAAATCGTGTGCTATCGAATGGCAGCAAACCTGATCTTGCAGAACGAAGGATGCTTCAAGGAGGATATTGAGTTTCTAAACGCCAGCGGAGGCTTCCCCGACTATTTCTTTGGTGCGCTAGCAAGACGGCTGAGTGACGAAGACAAACGTACGTTGGAAGAGCGCCCCGAGTTGAATCTCCTGTGACGCAGTGGAGTGCACGCAACCCAAGGATTTTTATTGGTAAATTAACAGTTAATCTTCACTGACAGATGCCTCTCTCACCACGCGTGCCCAATTTGTTCATCTAAATGGCGAAACATGACGAACGTAGTAGCGATTTTGGGATTCTGCGAGTGATGATAGCACCGTCAGCTGGGAACCTCGCGCGTTTCAGCCTCACACCTCCAGAATGTACCACAAAAACTTATAATCTTGTCACGCTTGACCGCAATTAATTGCTTAGCAGGTCAGATTCGGAAAGCAGTGACAGCGACTGGTACAGGCAAACTGTCTTTCCAACGTGCTGCCAACTACCAAGAAGCTCCAAGAAGAAGATGGCCTTCAGTGTTATCATGATCCGAGAGGTTCTAGCCTATTTGGAACAAGGCAGCATCTGGGGGATAACGAAAAACGCGCTCAAGACATTTCTACACGGGTTGACTGACGTGGAGAGAGACTTCAAGATGCTGCTCACGCTCGCGAAAAATTGTTTCTCACCATTCGATGGTTCAATTTGTCGAGGAAATGCCTCATGTTGAATGGATCGTGTTGGCGTGCGATGCCCTGCTCCAAGAAGCGGATCGCTGGGATTCGGTGGTAGTAGCGTGCACGCTCCTCCGAGCAATGATGGACGCCACTGGAAAAACGCTCATGCTCGCTGAAATGGTCTGGATCCAGCGCTTGGACGATGGTGCTCCAGCGATTGCCAGTAACTCGTCTCTTATATTGCCTTCGACATCCGGGAACGAGATGGTGTACGCAGCGGGAAATGGCCCCTCGGTTTTCCGCTGGAAAGGACCGGTTTTCTGCTGGAAAGGACAATGGTCAGCCGACAACAACAATAATATTTGGCGATGTGCTCCCGTTTCACCGGAATCCCAAAACTTCTACATTGTCAGCGACTACACTGGAAATTATCGGTATCTCCGCTCTTCCAGTGGTCATTCTGTTTATGACGTTAAGAACAGTGAGGACATTTCGATGAAGAGCGTTTCCGTGCTCGGTTTGCCTGATGATTCGGGGATCTGGCGTTTGGTAAAGTCAGGAGTTGGTACTTTCACTTTGTGCAATATTCAACGGGGTGCATTCCTAGCTTCTCTAGTAGAAGCAGCCGACGGCCATCGGCGCAACGTCGGAACCACTCCATTCCACCCTCTTGATGTGAAAATGAGTGCTTGCCGTGAATGGAAGATAACCTCCGTAGCCCCGACGCAACTGGAGCAAGGATTGAAGGACTTTTTCGCTGGAAATTATATTGAGGCCATGAAGATGTTCACTGAAGTTTTAGCCACGCCAGCTCTTTCTGCTACAAATTGCACGAAAATCGTGTGCTATCGAATGGCAGCAAACCTGATCTTGCAGAACGAAGGATGCTTCAAGGAGGATATTGAGTTTCTAAACGCCAGCGGAGGCCCCCGACTAATTCTTTGGTGCGCTAACAAAACGACTGAGTGACGAAGAAAAACGAACGTTGGAAGAGCGCCCCAAGTTGAACCTCCAGTGTGTTACTGGACTGCGCTACATATATTTGACTGCGCAACAATCGAAAGTCGAAGAGAAAGAGCGTGAAGATGGTAGCGGTTTGCGGTTTTAGCAAACAACCTTTTGGTAATTAACTAATACGAAGAGTGATATTGCTCTTGGAACGAACCGCAATACATGTTAGGTGTAAGGGCTGCAACTAATTCCACTTCTTCCATTTTGGCGTTTGGCATTGAGGATACCACTAAAGAGCTTGTTCAGCGGCTTCTTGGTCCGGGGCTCGAACTGACAGGGCTTCATCATTTGCGGTGCCCTGAGCGAAGTAGCGGAGTCATCTCACTCATACCTTCTTCTTGCCTTGTCACACCTTCTGCAGCTCCAGTCCTTGTCACACTTTCTTCATCTTCAGCAGTAGAGGGCCATGTCACACCTTCTTCAGCTCCAGCAGTAGAGGGTCTTGTCCAATTTCTCCATGCACGCTGCAGCCAGTTGGGTCGCGGGTGGTACCCATTCTCCATGTCTGCTATCAAGTTGTCGAGCTCCTTAACGTAAATGTTTGAAGCTGCAATAAGCAACCCACTTGGGCCGAATATTGTGACCAGCTCCAAAAATACGATGCGAGTTCTTGTACGAAATCGGAATGTCTTCCCAGAGCCCCAACGTAGGTCGCAACTCTAAAGACCGTAGCAACGGCTGCCCCAATCGTGGTAATGATAGCTAAGTAGGTTTGGATGGAATAGACCCACCGTCTGCGTCCTGTTCACAAAAACCAAGCTTAGTTGTAGCAGTGCAAACAATGAACATGATAGATCTTACTCCTGTACTTTTCAGTCGGCGTTTTCACCAGCACATGCACAGGTGGCGTTCCGTCGGAAGTATCCACGCTATCCGCATTCAACCCCAAGCTGGCTAAAGGTGTTGCCGTGCCCGTCAATTCTTGCATGCCATTGGCGCGTATGACCCCTCTCGTCACGTCTCTCTCTGTCAGCCACTCACCGTCCGCCGTCTTCGCCAGGAAAATCTGCATGCGTAGACCATGGTACTGGATTACCTCCGCGATGTTCGTCTTCAACTGTGCCAAGCACGGGTCTCCGTCGACTTGCACAACGAACACGCTTCCGGCAAACGCACATATGACCTTCATGCTGTTTGCCGGACGAATCTCGAATGACTAAATCGAACGGCTACCATAACACGACACCACGACCATCAATACGGCAACCTTGCAACCTTACAGCGTAAAAGCAACCTCTAAAACATATGTGGTCTGAGAAAATCTGATAAATCTGATAAACACAGAAAGGAAATGACCCCTACCCCGATTGAGAGTCGCCAGTACATAACAGTACCATAGTACTGTTACTGTTACTACAGGTAACAGAATTTCTTTTCTACTGCTACTGTAGTAACCAGTAGTCCACGTTACCCGTCCGATAGTACTGTTAAACTACTGGCATAATCCAGATGTGGCGGTCGGCTGTTTAGACCACCGCCATGTATGAAAACACTCGCAAACTTCCGTGCTTGTCGTCGTCATCCTCTTCTCCTCTCGTGTGAAGGCGGCGAGGTGCAGCTTGCGGGATCTACGATTGCTCCCGTGCATTGAAGCCCTCACTCCCCAACCTCCTCTGCAACGCACAACCCACAGCCTTAGCCCCGAACTGACAGTCATGAACTCATGCTCTACCCGCAAGCATCACCTCCCAAGTTATCGATTCACACTAGCGCGAGTTGGACCCGGTCGCTGCCACTCGAACACAATCCAGGATCGTGTTTGCTCGAATGGAACCTTCAGACAAGAGACAACAACGAACGCAGGAGAGATGCAGCTCATCGGCACAACCGGAGAAATTGGAGAGGTCCATCGGTAGCAAGTTTTTAGTCGGTCGATGTAGCCATATCATTAGTCGAAGGAGAGTAGTTCGACAGTACTATAGTACTATTACTGTAGTAACACAGAAGTCTGAAATCGTGTTACTGTTACTGGCAGTAGTTCCAATCGTACTTCTTGCGAGTTATTGGAACTATGGCTGGGAAGCCCCGTGAACCTCGTGAAGCTGCCAAGCTATCAAAAAATCGGTGAAGGTCGCTCCGAAGACAGTCGTCCGAGTCGCTCCTGACACACAGTCAAACAACGAGACTGTCATCCGTGCTGAAGTCGCTCCTGACACCCAGCCTAACAACGAGACTGGCACCCCTGCGGCAGCCGCTCCTGGCATACAGCCTAACAACGGGAATAACGCGTTGGGCCCAGCGACATTGACACCGTACCAACGTATGAGTCAACGGCTTGCTGCAAACGCTGAAGGCACAGACACCGTTGTCATGGACACCGTGGAAGGTATGTATTGTTCATGCACAACGATATTGATGTAGTGATCACTGACGACGGCTTGGTGGTTCTACTAGGATTGAAAGCCCGTCTACAAGAACAAGCTGACACCGGCTCTGGTGTGGTTACTGGTGTGCTTCGAATGAGATTTCTTTGGGCTTCGGATCACACGTTCAAGCAGTGGGACCTGGTTCGACTTCATCTGGTGGATGCCAATGCGCCTGAAAGCCTCGAGGATCAACTGAAGGTGCGTTAAAAAAACATTGTGCTTTGTCCTACTAATTCTACGTGCTTTGTAGGTGTTTCGTGACCCATACGAAGAGAGACGTACGGTATCGACACGATTTTGCTGACTGCAACATTGTGGAATTTACAGAGCGACTCTGAGCTTCTGCCGCCCCCGGCTGCATCGTCGACATCAAGGAGTACAGCAACCTGCGACTTTACAACAAAACGCAATGCCAGCTCACGGCACGATTGAGCCAGTTAAGCTGGGCTGGTCAGACGCTGTAGTGGTCGAATGAGAAGCCGTGTTGCATATTGCACTTCAAGCAGTTTAATCAATGTAAGAATTAGCTTAATCGTTGCTATTTATGATGGGTACATCCTTGCGACCGTTCAACAGCTCCGTCATTCCCAAAGTTGCGCCGTCGCCGACAAGTGTGTGCGATCCTGCTGTATTGTCTAGGTGTGGCTCATGCGACTTGTGTACTAATATAATGCGTGTGCAGATGACCAAACGACAAGGGTCAACAAACTACTCCAGGGGCGAGATGGAACACCTGTTGGCGCTCGTACGTGAGCACCTCCCCACCACGAAGCCAGTGTGGGTAGACGTGTCAGCAGCGTACAATGCAACCAAAGAATCCCAATGGAAGTGGCGGAGCGCGATCAGTCTGAAGCGGAAGTTCCGTAGCATGTGCTTGGCCTCGAAACATGCCGACACACAAATTTCAGATGCAACGCGGTCGGTGCAAAGGATGTTGAAGCAGCAACAGCAGAGACCGATTGAGAGGCGCGTCACAGCGACCTCCCCTGTACAAGTACGACGAGCCGCCTCGGAGTTGCCTGCCGTACGCGATGGCTTCGTTGAACCGAGAGCGACGGATTCAAGTTTTTCTGCGAGATCAACGGAGTCAAGTCTTCCTGCAGCTCAGCAATCAAACCATGACGTCAAGCTATTACTGTCATGGCTGCAGGAACGCTTCGTACTCCACCCACCAAACGAAGGGACGGATGCTCCGTTTCTGAAGCAACTTTACATACTGCGCAAATCAGACCAGCGAGCAGCCAGAAAGCACCACAAAGAGGTGTTGCAGAGCATGGATCTGCTGAAAGTAACTCTGGAGAGCTTGTTTGCGCGCTGGGATTAATAGCGCGCTGGGACTAACAGCGCGCTCGTCATTCCGCATCGGGTACCTGATAAGCAAGTCGTGCTACAAGCACGTTAGAGCAGTCGGTGTAGTTGAAGCTGGGTAGTATTTGTGGCGAAGTGGATTGCAGAAATGGCGAAGATGGAGAGTGACTAAGAAAGAATGAGAAAGGGATGGGTCACTATCCCGGATCTATGACCTTACTGGACAAGAGATCCGGAAGGGCAGATCCAACCCGCTCCATGGATTATGGCAAATGGGACTAAGGACCCGGAGGTCCAAGTGCCAGCAATGTGGATCTCGGAGTAGGGATCAATCACCGGGGACCCCGGATCTTGGATCTTGGTCTTGGATTCTGGATCTTGGATCTGGGATCTGGGATCCTGGATCTGGGATCTTGGATCGGCCATTTTGGATCAGGAATCCCGGATCCCAGATCCACTACGTCGGGTCCTGGATCACGAGAAGGAGACGAAAAGAGTTGACGAAGACCTACGGGTGTCGTGAGACAAGATGATGGGATGCACGATTTATCGACAAGTGATTAGATGCAGGGTCCACGCTCCAGCGATTACTTCCGAGAGGGGCAGCGACATAGCACGGGATGACGACGGTCAAGAATGGAAACGCATGGCGATCCACAAGTGGAGACAGTTGCACAGCTGTTTTAGAGGATACAAAAGTAGGGTCCACTTGGCATAGTATATAACATAAATCAGAACTGAATTTGCTCCATAACCCACAAGTGTTTGCAAAGTGCCTGGAAGAGGAACTACATTGGCCTCCCGACACTAAGAAGACTTTAGTTGTATTGGATCTAGTAGTTAGTGTAAGACTGGATAATAAATTGGCCAGATCCTTACCTACTCTAGTGACATACATTCAAGTGCAGATCCAAGATCCAACGGACTTTCTTACTTGGCCCGCGGATCCTTCAGTGTCTCGACACCCCAAGATCCCCGCTATAGGAAGCGACAAGTAACTGCAAAGGAACCCCCACACCCCAAAGGCAACCCTCGGCCCAGGATCCAGTCCAGGCCGCCAGATCCAAGCTTGAAGAATCGCTTGGAATCTGGATCTCATAACCGGCAGTAGAGTGAAGAGTTCCACGCTACTAAACCACCCCGCGTCCCGCCAAGACGTTCAAGAATCGCGTACTGCTAATCTTCAGAGTCCCAAGAGAGCAGATCCAGCCCACCGACGGGTACACAAGGTGAGAAGTTCAGCCGTATCACGGATATCGGAGTACCCCTCCGTTAGTCGGTGTCTGGGCGCAGTGAGGAAGCCGGATCCAGTCTCAACCAGTTTTTGACTGATCCCGCTATACCACAATGGTGCGCGTGCCCGGATCTCTTGAGGACTCTGGATTTCACCGTGAGTCCGAGAAAGAAGAAGATGTGCAAGTGAAGATTGAACCAGGGGAAGAAGCGTCATCGGACGTCGGAATGACGACGACGCTGCTGAATGAAGCCGGATCCGCAGATCGACAGAGCCCTGGGAGGAGTTCTGTCGACAGACAAAAGAGGAAGATCCGGATCCGGATCAGGAAGAGAAACCTCGACTTCCTCCCCAGGTCCCTTCGGGGACCCCGCGGATCTCGATGCGAGTCGAGATCTGCTGAGCGAGCAGGCTCAGGTAAAACCCGAGCCATACTCGTTCGCCAAGCTGGATCCATATTCAGCGAACCCCGGACGTGAGTCACTCACATCCGGTCGGGATCCACCCCGTTCAAGTCGGATCCGGTCCCGAATCCGCCAGCTACGAAGTCGAAGAAGAAGAAGAATAAGGCTGCGCGGAAACAACTCAAGGCGCCGGACTCCGAGAACGAAGATCAGGCGGACGGATCCTTGATCTCCCTGGAACATGCGTATCATCACAAGAACTTACGCAACTTCCTGAAGCAAGATCCAGTGATGCAGATCCTGAAGCTGAAACAGATCGGCACTCTGAAAGGACCAGTCACCGAGCCACGAGCGATGTCGGATCAACTCGCAGCAGTGAAAGAGCTCCTACAACTATTGGATGAAGCCGGGATGGCGGCTGGATCCTTCGACGCAGACGCGCTCTTCGATCACAAGTTGGACGTGATCCAGGAGGCGACCAGCTACTTGTTTGACCACCTGGTGATCCTAGTCGGCGAACAACTTCGGACCCCGGATCCAGTGGCCTCACCCCAAGTAAGCGCCGCTGGATCGTCACACTACGCGTCGGCAACTTCGGAACCGGACACAGACAGCTCGGGAGGAACCAGACGCATGCCGCTGGGACCTACCGGAGCCGCGATGCTCGAATCCAGAGTCAAGGCCCGAACCCCGAAGGCGACGAACCCGGTCCGAGAACAGATCCAGACTCCGATCGGAAATCAGACAACGTCTGAATCAATACCCAGATCGGATCCCTGGCCATCGTGGGCTAGGTCGTCATCGGAGGATCAAGTGCCGCCAGCGGCACCCCACCGAACGCCACCAGCATCGTCTCAGTGGCCCGTGGGGCAACTAGAGACATGTTTCCAAGCGGCCATGAGTAAGTTCTTACGGGAGCAGCAAACAACGACCCCGCCTCAGATGCCGATCCGAGACCAGCCTGTTGGATCCCGGGATGTTGACATGGAGTCGGTCGGATCTCGGGATCTCTCCCTCCACCGTCACCTGATTCGTGGGAATACGACCCCGATGAATTGGAAATCTCAACCGCAGGACGCGCTGCGATAGCCACGGCAACTGCCGGATCCGGCGGATCCTCTATGATCCAGCGTGTACGGATCTCGGCGATCTCGGATCTCAAAGAGTTCACGGGTAAAGATCAAGACGAAGATCGAGCGCGAGCATGGGTCAGTAAAGTCAAATCGGCGTTCTTAAGAGATCAAGCTACGGATGGGGAGATGTGCTTGACCTTCGCGGATCTGCTGGCAGGACCGGCGAAGAATTGGTACCGACAACTAGGCCGCACCACGCGGAACAAGTGGAGCAACCTATTGCGTAGTTTCCAGACTCAATATTGTGGGCTGGGAGTTTCGGTGGCATGGCAATATTACCATGCCCGCAAGCGGTCCGAAGAATCTCCGATGGATTATCTCTACCGGTTGAACGTGGCGGCCCTTCGTGCGAAACTGAAGATCAAAGACGGGAACCCGAAGGATCGCCGAGAACACGTGGAGCATTTCATCGAGACTTTGGGAGATCCAGAACTGGCAGATCAGCTCACCCTGCATCGACTTGCCGACGCCGACGCGCTGGAAGAAGTACTGCGCGCGAGAGAGCGAGCCAAAGGACGACAGAAGCGGTCAGCGTTTGGATCCATGTTCAGACAGAAGACGAACACGTCTGCGACAACCGCTCCAACCATGAAAGCTGTCCGTGCTATCCAGATTCAGAGTCCCGATTCCGGATCCAACTCTGGATCCGACTCTTCGGACGCGGAAAGCGATTTGCGCAGGATCTACCTAGCCTCTGCGGAGGAGAGATCCCGACCCCAGACGACGGGAAGCGAGAACCAAGCGACCGATCGGAATCAAGTTAGCCAAGCGGGGGTGGATCCACCACCGCCCCGGATCCAAGATCGCATAACCGCCACGATGGATCTCGTTGTTCGCACTGTGGATCTCGTAAGCATATGGATCTCGGATGCTGGAGACGCCTGACTTGTCAGAAGTGTGGAAAGCGAGGCCACCCCGCGGACCATTGCCTCTTCGTCTGCCGTGGATGTGGTGAGCTTCACGACATGGGCAAATGCCCTATGGAAGAGTTCTACAACCAGATCCGCCAGTGGTACAACCCGACCAAGCATGCCGGGATGTTACCGTCGATGGCTGAGAAGATGTTAAACTAGGACGCTCGTCGGGTTTGAATCCGATACGAGCCGAGCGTTCTAGGTATTGCATTTATGCATTTGTGAACAAACTGTCGGTAGATCAGGTTAGCAAAAACCAGATCCACTCGATAATACATATGATCTCCATGAGAAGCGCGTTGCGAGGATCTCCAGTTTCCGTCCACCGGATGAGTTCAGCCGGTCCGAAACGGAAGTAGCCCTGGATCTCCAGGTCGGGGATTCGCGGGGCTATTGGAGGCAACGGGAAAGGGACGACTGGTTTAAACCAGCCGATGGAGAAGAAGTTCGAAGCCTTCCCCAAGTCAACGAATACCACCGATCCGGTGAAGCTGGATCCCTGGATCTACTCCCTGCAGAATCCCGGGGATACTGGAAACATCATGCGCCGGGTAAGTGGTTTCGTCAAGCCAAGCTGACAGGCAAGATCAACAATGAAAAAGCGGTCTTGCTCCTAGATACAGGTGCCGAGGTGTCCATTGTGGACACCGCCTTTGCTCGTAAGGTTGGGTGCCATATCGATACAAGTCAGAACCAAGAATGTGTAGGGATTGGCGACAACGTGTACACCACGGAAGGAAGGACGAGGATCAAGATCACACTGGCTGGATACTTGGTTTACTTTTTCGATATTTGGGTTGGAGATCTGTCAGGACAGGAGGCGATCCTAGGCATGGATTACATGGTACCGGGCGGGATCCGCTTGGATCTGGCAGATGGATCCCTCACCTTGGCGGACGAAATTAAAATCCGTTTAAGCGGTCGACGTCAGCTCTACAATGATAAAGCCAAGATCCTCAACCTGGGTGAATGGATGTCACTCGAGGTCGGAGGGGTGGACGAGTTGCCATTTCGCCTACGATCCTCAGAACGTGAGAAGTTGTGGGTCACGAGAGGCGAACGCTGGGTCCCGACAGTGGTCGGCGGACCGGGTAGGACGCGGTACCTAAAAGTGACAAACATCGGTGAGAGGAGACTGGTGCTACAAGGAGATGAGAAAGTAGCCATGTGGCTCGCTCCCGATAAAGTACCACGTCTTCCTGGATTTGTGTCAGTAGGATCCCGCCGATATATGGAATGGCAGAATCTAGCGTTAGAAGCCACGGTGGGATGGGATCCGCCGGAAGAACCATCGCCGGATCCGTCGATCTCTTTGGTCGAACGGCCTGCGTATTCTACACCCCGCGCCATACTACGAAGAAGCAAGGTCTCCCAGTTGACCCGGCCGGCGACGATCCCAGAAGAAGATTTACCTGAAGAGGACTCCTTAGAGCCAAATATGGTTGATCCACCAGCCGTGATGAATGAGGCCAAGGCGGAGAATCCAGTGACGGCTGATCCACCAGCCGGGACGAATGAGGTCAAGGCAGAGGATTTAGCGATCGCTGACCCGTCGGCCGTGACGAACGAGGTTGAGGCGGAGGACCCAGTGACAGCGGATCCACCGACAGCTCCGGGCCGACAAGATCCGGAGAGAAAACCAACGGACGAGGTAACGGCGAAGGGTCTGATCCATTACGCCGACGACCTGGTCGCGGAGATCGAGGTTCACCGCCATGAAAGTGGGGAGCTTTTCGCTGAAGACATGCAGGGTGAGTTGGCCGTGATACCGGAGGTAGTCATCTCGACCGATGAGGTCCGGATCGAAGATATTCAAGCCGGGGATCCGATGTACAACACGGCTGAGGAAATCAACGCGTTGAGGGAAGAAACATTTGCTGATGGGCAAAGGAAACGCTCTGCCACCGGCCGCGAGAGGAGTCATATGCGATATCGATATGGGAAACGCTAAACCAATTGCTCAACGCGTGCGCAAAGTAGCACCACAGTACCGCGAGAAGGTCTCGGATCTACTCAAGGGTCTGCTGTCAGCAACGATCATCAATCACTCTACTTCGCCGTGGGCCTCCCCATAGTGGTGATTATCAAGAAAACGGAGTTGATATCAGGCTGTGTATCGATTATCGGATGGTCAACAGCCTAACTAGGTTGATGGTGTATCCTATGCCCCTGATCAACGAGTTGCTGGAGAACCTAGACCAAGTGCTGTGGTACTGTTCCTTGGATATGGCTAGCGGATTTTGGGTGGTGCCTATGACGGATCGAGCTCGTTTGATCTCGGCATTCATCACCCCTTCGGCCTATTTGAGTGGAATCGTATGCCTTTGGCCTCAAGAACGCACCACAAATTTATCAACGCCTGGTAGACAATGTCCTGTATGGATTTAAGCGGATCTCCAAAGGGGTGACACGGAAGGGATCGAGGATGTGTTCGAAGCTGGAGAGCCCGAGATGCCAGGCACCCCGTCGGTACTAGGGCGCCGATCGTATATCGACGACATTCTCGTTACCGCGGGATCCTAGGAGGATCTGTGCGAACGGGTGGAATGCCTGCTGGAAGCATGCAACCGATACAATCTGTCAATCAGCGTGGTGAAAAGCTTCTGGGGTCTACGCAAGGTGGACTATTTAGGACACCAAGTATCGTTGGATGGCTTGGAAGCTCACCCGAAGGACCTGAAGTCTCTGGCGGATATACCTTTCCTGCAGTCACTTAGATCCATGCAGTCGTTCCTGGGAAGTTTAAACTACTATAGTCGGTTCATTGAAGACTACGCGGTCTATGCAGCAGTCCTGTATGAGCTGCGGGAAGTGGACTTCGCGGAGTTGCGAAAACGCAAGGATCTGCGGCAGATCCTCGACAATGGATCCATAGACAGGGGGAGGTGGATCCTGACAACGGAGTACCGGATCCAGTTGCGGATCCAGGATCCGAATCACCAGATCCAAGATACGGGATTTTGGTCCAGACGGATGAACGGTGGATCCGAGCTTATAAAGGGTTCGAAGTGTTGAAACAGCGGATAGCCACAACCCCATCCTTCGACACTTCGACCCAGATCGGAAACCTGTCGTAGTAGTATATGCCAGCGAGTGGGCCATCTCAGCGGCCCTGATGCAAGAGCACGACCGAACTTTCTACCCAGTTACTTTTGCGAGCCGAACCCTGAAGTCCAATGAGTTGAATTATAACGTGGTGGAGAAAGAAGTGCTGGCGCTACTACGGATCTTGGATCTGAACTACAACATGTTAGTTGGGCGTCAGATCCGGATCTTGACTCGACATTCGACGTTGGCATGGCTTTTCCGATCACCGGGCCTACAAGGACGCCTGGGGCAATGGGCAGCCCTCCTATCGCCCTGGACTCTGGAAATTATGAAGTGCACCCGAGGAGAGGATGAGATCCTAGGAGCAATCGCAGCCAGTATCACCCCGAGATCCAAAGTAGATGAAGCCCTGATTGCGATTGCGCCCAGGAAGGAACCACGTCGCCAGATCCAAGCACCGGTCCCAACAGTCAAGGCCGGCGAAGAGCTATTCGTCGTGAGTTTTGATGGAGCCGCACGGGTTAAACGAGGCGGAGGCGCATACAGTGCGATCCTGTGGAAACTGCCAGAGTGGACAGTAGTGAGAGCACGATCGGAACATGCACAGAAGAGATGACCGTCAATGAAGCCGAATACAGTGGACTTCTGTTATGCTTCGAGCTGCTGGACGGCATGGATCAAGGGCGATTAGTCATCTGCGGCGACTCCAACCTGGTGATCCGACAAGTACGAGGAGAGATCGATTGCAAGGCTCCCGGGTTAACCCTGCTAAAGCAGAAGGCGCTGGATAAGCTCCAAGCTTGGCCTCGACATGAACTGCTGCACGTGAAGAGGGACTGGAATGCCAGTGCGGACAGCCTAGCGAGTGCGGCACTACAACGACAACAGGGAACGGTAGTAGAAACTGAGGCAGAGTGCCAGGATCTAGTCACCCTCAACCGACTGGATGAGATCCTAGCGGTCCAACCGGAAGAGAAGGTTGTGCGAATTTCGCCTGTGGCTACCAGATCCACGGCTCGATCCAAATCCAACCCCAGTGTGCTACAGGAAGGATTCGTCAGAGAATTGAGGATCGACCGGATCCGGCGTGCTCAAGAAGAAGAAGAGTGGATCCTGAACATGAAGCTGTATCAGGCCGGAGAAGTGGCCAGTCTCTCAAAAGAGGAAGCCAGATCCTGTAGTATCATAGCTGCGGACTACGAGGTCGACAATAATGATCTGCTATTTTATTGTGCCCCCACAAAGAAGACCGAGGCGGATCGGGATGGGCTGATGAGGCTGGTTGCTCCAGAAGCGCTACACCAGGATATTCTACATCACTACCATGCCAGCCTCGAAGGAGGACACCAAGGGGTTGGCCGTACTTACCAGCGGATCAGAGATCATTTCCACTGGCGAGGTATATACCGGAGTGTGCAGAGGTATGTCGGGGAATGTGTCGACTGTGAAACGGGAAAAGGACGTCCGACGATCCGAGGCGAGTCGCCCGGAAACTTGCAAGCCACCTACCCTTTTCAGATCATAGCTATGGATCACATCCCCTCCTTGCCTAAATCATACAAGGGCAACACGGAACTGTTGATCTGGGTGGATCTGTTCACGGGCTGTGTGATTGCGAAAGCTAGTAACTCTCGGACCGCTCAGACCATTGCCGAGTCGTACGAGGAGTGTGTCTTCCGCCGTTTTGGCGCCAGCGAAGTGATCCGACACAACCGAGAACCTGGGTTCATGTCGGACTTCTTCCGCGCGTTTAATCAGATCCTAGGCCAGCGACAGAGAGCGACTATGGCGTATCGACCACAGGCCAACGGAACCGCTGAACGAATGGTACAGACGTCCACTCGAGCCTTGAAGATGTATGTTCAGGATCTGGATCAACGAGACTGGGACGAATATGCGGAACGGCTTACTTTCGCGATCAACACAGCTTACGATCGAGTCCGCGACGACACCCCGTTCTATCTGGTACATGGATGGGATCCGAGATCCACTCTGGAAGCTACGATCCCGCTCGGCAGTACGCAACGACGAGACAAGGATCCAAGACGGTGGAGGTACCAGATCCAGCGTCACTACGCTCAAGCTCGAGAACAGGTCGGAGAAAGATTACGTGCGGCCATCGCAGAGCGAGCAGAGACGCATAATGAAGGGATCCAGCCTCACGCCATCGAAGCAGGATCCCAAGTGTGGCTCTATGTGGACCGAGTTAAGGAAGGGTATGTTCGCAAGCTAGCCCACCTCTGGCATGGCCCATTCAGGGTGGTAGAAAAGGTCAGCGAATATGCTGTGAAGTTGGGAACAGCCGGCACAGAGTACCGACTGTTTCCAGTGGTGCATGTCTCGAAAGTAAAGCCAGTAAGGGAGTTTCCCGACCGACCACAGATCCGTCTAACGGTGGATCCGGGAGACCGAGTCGATTTCGACGAAGTTCTACTACCGGAAGATAGTTGGATCCCGGATCTCGGTCCTGACGAATACGAAGTCGAGAGGATCACCGATGTGCGAACCGGCAAAAGACCCGGTATGGCCGGATCCGCCGAGAGTTTTTGGTACACTGGCGCGGATATGAAGATCCTAGCTGGATCGACGAGACGGACCTCAACTGTGGAGCCCTGTTGTATGAGTTCCTACGAAATCACGTGAACCGGAACCGGTTCGGTGTGATGCAATCTCACGAGGAGGAGTGAGGATGCAACCTGCCAGTATGAGTTGGTCGTATTGGCGGAGGACAAGGTGAGAAGATCCACAAGGAGGTTGTGGGTCGGAGGACGGAGGTGTATATGTATACTGCGAAGGACTAAAGGAGTGCTTCGAGGCGGAGTATACCGGATCCGGGATCCGGAAGCTATCTCTGCATATATATGAGAAAAGAGTGGAGTCAGAAGAAGGTCAAATGTATTACGACGCTACGGGGAAGACGGATCCTGCGGATCCAGTGCCGGACTTGATTAAAGATAGCGGATGGTGACGAGTGGATCCAGAGGAATTGTTAGCTGCGCACTATGGGGATCATCTTACGGGAGCGTACTCGCGGGTCTCACGTTGGAGAACTTGTTCAGCAGACGGGGAACTCGAAAAGCGGGATGATCCACCGGATGTGCGCGAAATTGGTTCCGCCAAGGATCCGCCTCGTCGATTTCCGCGAGAGCTTCGACTAGAGTCGTAGGCTCAGCTTGCGGGCGGACGGGATGAGACAAATTGATGACTCGGGACAGATGTCCCGGGTACCATATCACCCTCTCGAGAGACGACGGGAAGTGCAAGAACACCCGATCCAACAGAATGTCCAAGTCGCACCAACCATGAATCATCAACTGGATCAACATGAGATACAGCGATTTCAGATCCCGGCCGGCATGGCTGCGGCGATTCTTACGGCTGAGCCAAAACTTGTGCAGCCATGGATACTGCCTACGTAGCGCGGAAGAAATGGGGAAGCCGTGAGTGCTCTCCCAGAATACTTGCAAAAGTTTCACTTCAAGCCTCTGGTAGGTCCGATAGAAGGATCCCAGGGCACCACCCACTGACAGATCGAAACTTATGGGGTTCCCAGTGTTGGCCATGGCTAGCCAATGAGCTTCTCTCATCAATTCTTCAATGTTGGTCTGGGTGATCAAACCGGTGCACCACTGTTCATCGGTGAGTAGCGGAGGAGCCCCAGCTTCGGCAGGAAACAGCCATCCCGGCGATAAGGGGAGAAGAGGGAATAAGTCAGCGACGACCATATCCTGGATCACCATAGCCCGCACTTTGGATGCGATCCAAGGAGCGATTTCCGAGATCGTCATAGTACGCCGAGCATGAGTGCGACCCGGAATGAAGACGTTGTCTGCTGCGAAAGGGGCTTGGGGATCCAGTGGATCAGCCGCGGAACCATGAGTAGATCCATGATCCGATTCAGAGGAGTCATCGGAGTTGCCGGCGGAATCACCCCCATCGGGCTGACCCGGTGGCCCTCCAGACCCTCGAGTCTTGGACTGGGACTTGTCGGACTTGGATCCACCTGATTTGTTCGAGGTAGATCTCGACTTGCGGGATTTGGATCCGCCAGACTTGGGGGTACGGGTTTTGCCTTGCCAGCTTTGGGTCTCCTAGATCTGGACCCACCGGATTTGGCAGAAGCAGATCCCACCTTCCCAGACTTGGATCCATCAAGGTTGCTAGAAGTAGATCCAGACTTGGCGGGGGCGAGCTTGGCACGGGATTTCCGAGATTTTCCCGAGCCACCAGAAGGAACAGCCGGGGCAGCGTGACGTGTCGGAGAAGAGGAAGACCGACGACGGGATTCGGAACGAGATTGGGCCAGAGCACGTAAAGTGTCTTGGTCAAAAGCTTCATCCGCCACTTCTGCATCTTCGGAGTCTTCCTCATCCTCGTCATCGTCCTCGTGGGCGTTATCATCTCCGTCTTCGCCTTCGTCGGAATCGTCGTCATCGGACTCGAGTCCTTCAGGGAGAGACGGTTTCTTACCCGCATCCTTCGGATCCCTCTTATCTTCGACGGACTCATCCTCGTCCTCGGACTCGAGTCCAGGAATGGGGGATTGCCCACCCGGTCGCTTGTGAGAAGGAGGCGGAGAAGAACCGTCAGACTGAATCTCGATGGGATCCTTAGCATTTCCAGACCCAGAGTCTCCGCCCTCATCGTCAATCTCCACCGGATCCTTAGTCCGACCAGCGTCGTCGTGGTCCGCTTCGTCACTTGGAGCGGGGTATAGCGGGCGTGATTTCTTAGCCGGAGGTCGAAGATTGTCCTCGGAAGAAGGAAACTGAGAACGCTTAGCCGGCGGAGGCGAATGGTGACGTGGATCCAATGCGGGATCCGCCTGATCCAGAGCTTGAGGAATTGCAGGAGGCGAACGAGGCGGCGGATCCGCCGGATCCGAAGTTTTAGACGGGTCCCGAGAATGACCCTCTGGTGGATCCACAGGATTGGGAGTCCCCGAAGCGTCCGGAAGGTGAGAAGGGGGCTGATCCAACAAGACGAGCACAGGGCGATATCGACGCAGAGTGGCGCGATCAGCCTCAACTGCTTCGGCAACTATAGCCAGACGACGGAGAGCTTCGTCTTGCTCTGCGCGGACGAGATCTCGGTCCGCCAGGGCCACAACTCGTTCATCGTCAGCTTCTCGATACTGAGCGTGAAGCTGCGTGGCTCGAAGGCGCGAAACGCCGAGAGCTTGGGAAGCGTCCATAAGACCCTGACCTGAAACATCGAGATAGGTGAGAGTCTGATCCAGCGAAATCGTCCAAGAGCGTATGTACTTACGCAGATCCCGCACTTGAAGTACCGCTTGATCCCGAGACAAGACCGCATCCCCCAGAGTAGCCCTGAGGAGATCCACCCTCGAACGAGCCGAGTCCCTCTCTACGACCGCCTGTTCATAATTGGCGAGAGTGGTCGCACACTCGGCTCGAGCGTCTTCCAGCGCCTGCTGAGCTTGGTCTCGCTCCTCGTAAGCCTCTTCAAGCTCCCCTTGGGCTAGCTGAGCATGATCCCGCTCCGAAACAGCTTCATCGCGCTCTTCCTGGGCCTGATCCCGGTCTTGGCGGGCTTGAGTGAGAAGGTCTTGGGATTTTGAAGAGGCTTGGGCGTTTTGGTCAGCGAGCTCTGCACTCTCAACAGCGAGTCGGCGAGCATGCCGAAGCTGTACCTCCAGGCTGGCGACAGTAGCGCTGGGAGACCCGGTGGTGGGGTGAGATCCACTTTCGTCTGCTGGGGACTTCGGGGCCGGGTGAGCGAGCCGATCTTCAGCAGCCGCAATGCTCCGTTGCAAGCGATCGATGATACCTTGCGACAACTGGGCTTCATGCTCAGCATCCAGACGGGCTCGTTCCGACCGATTGAAGTCATCCCGGAGAACCGCATACTCTTCAGTGGAGGTAGTCAGCTCCGCCTGAACCCGCTGCAGCTCATCGGTGACCGGTGCTAGCTGGGCATTCATATCCTGAACATCGCCCTCCAGTCGGGTTACTACGCCTTGGAGTCGCCGGATCTCGCGACGACGACGATCCCGCTGATGTTCCATATCGCAATGGTCTGCGATGTGCTGGGTTATCTGATCCTGCAGCAACTGGATCCGCGGGGAGTCGCGATCGACTTGAGCTTGCAGTTCTTCAGAGACGCGAGTGAGACGACGGACCTCGATCACCTGGTCGTCGCAATAATTCTCCAAGTTGCGCAGATTGCGTGTGGCGTCAATAAGCCGGCGCTGGTAGTCCTCCAGATCCCGTAACGCGGTATCGCAAGCAGCTTGAGCGTCCGCGAGGTCGGAGTCGACTGTCTCTTCGGGCCTAGAAGCCGCGGCGTGAGAAGGAGCTCGGGAGGCGTGTCGACTTCGCCCACGAGCTTGGCGAGAGGCGTTAGGATCTGCGGTCAGATCCACCACGGGTGCAGGATCCTGACGTGGATGATGGCTCCGCCCGCGCGAACGGGGCCGGTGTGACGAACGCGCAGCCCCGGAAGTGCTGGCGTCAGCAGGATCAGCCACAGGATCGGCCCGGCGACGACTTCTGCCGCGAGAACGGTGGCGAGCAGGCGAAGGCGATGGATCCTGGCGCCCATGCGACCCGCGATCCCCGTCCCGGTGAGAGCGGTGGGATCCCGACATGGGGCGGCGGAAGTGAAGCGACGAGCGGCGACGGGAAGAAGAAAAGCTGGACACGCAGTGATGCCGTTGTTCGGCAACAACTACGCGCAGGAGGCGGATGTGGCGAAGTGGATTGCAGAAATGGCGAAGATGGAGAGTGACTAAGAAAGAATGAGAAAGGGATGGGTCACTATTCCGGATCTATGACCTTACTGGACAAGAGATCCGGAAGGGCAGATCCAACCCGCTCCATGGATTATGGCAAATGGGACTAAGGACCCGGAGGTCCAAGTGCCAGCAATGTGGATCTCGGAGTAGGGATCAATCACCGGGGACCCCGGATCTTGGATCGTGGATCTTGGATCTTGGATCTTGGATCTTGGATCCTGGATCTTGGATTCTGGATCTGGGATCTTGGATCTGGGATCCTGGATCTGGGATCTTGGATCGGCCATTTTGGATCAGGAATCCCGGATCCCAGATCCACTACGTCGGATCCTGGATCACGAGAAGGAGACGAAAAGAGTTGACGAAGACCTACGGGTGTCGTGAGACAAGATGATGGGATGCACGATTTATCGACAAGTGATTAGATGCAGGGTCCACGCTCCAGCGATTACTTCCGAGAGGGGCAGCGACATAGCACGGGATGACGACGGTCAAGAATGGAAACGCATGGCGATCCACAAGTGGAGACAGTTGCACAGCTGTTTTAGAGGATACAAAAGTAGGGTCCACTTGGCATAGTATATAACATAAATCAGAACTGAATTTGCTCCATAACCCACAAGTGTTTGCAAAGTGCCTGGAAGAGGAACTACATTGGCCTCCCGACACTAAGAAGACTTTAGTTGTATTGGATCTAGTAGTTAGTGTAAGACTGGATAATAAATTGGCCAGATCCTTACCTACTCTAGTGACATACATTCAAGTGCAGATCCAAGATCCAACGGACTTTCTTACTTGGCCCGCGGATCCTTCAGTGTCTCGACACCCCAAGATCCCCGCTATAGGAAGCGGCAAGTAACTGCAAAGGAAACCCCCACACCCCAAAGGCAACCCTCGGCCCAGGATCCAGTCCAGGCCGCCAGATTCAAGCTTGAAGAATCGCTTGGAATCTGGATCTCATAACCGGCAGTAGAGTGAAGAGTTCCACGCTACTAAACCACCCCGCGTCCCGCCAAGACGTTCAAGAATCGCGTACTGCTAATCTTCAGAGTCCCAAGAGAGCAGATCCAGCCCACCGACGGGTACACAAGGTGAAAAGTTCAGCCGTATCACGGATATCGGAGTACCCCTCCGTTAGTCGGTGTCTGGGCGCAGTGAGGAAGCCGGATCCAGTCTCAACCAGTTTTTGACTGATCCCGCTATACCACATATTGGTTCAGATGGCCCATACAAATATTTTTGATCCCGCTTGCTTCAACATATATACGTCAGCCACGCTTCACATTGATAGCTGTCTCTCATTTACGGATTCGCCTCGGACATCAACAAGCAAAACATGACAGCGCGTGGCAAGTTAGGGGCCAAGCGTCACCGAAAAATCATTCGAGACGCCATCCAAGGTATCCCAACTCTGCTGTACGCCGGCTAGCCCGTCGTGCTGGTGTGATGCGGATCTCCCGTCTTGTGTACTATGAGACGAGAGCAGTGCTACGCGTGTACTTGACTAACCTGGTGCGAGATGCTGTTACGTACACTGAACATGGAAACCGGAAAACCGTCACGGGAATGGACATCGTGTACGTTCTCAAACGTCAGGGAACAACTCTATACGGCTTTTAAACATTCAATACAACGTCGCGTGCTGCACGAAGCGGCTCTAAACTTTGGATGGGAGCTTTACATTGTACACTGCTATGATGCATTTACAGTCTTGCTCGAGGCGCTGGTGTTTATAAAGGTCTATTGCGTAACGGTCTATTTCGGGTGAGATCTACATAAGCTGAGTATAACGAAACGAGCACAACGAAGTTACGAAACCGGTTTGCAGATGAGCGTCTTGCGGGAATTCGTCGTGAAGTTGCGTCCCGAATGCTGTATGAAAACATCAACGCGCTGGTTGCTGCAGTAGGTAGGCCGAAGCTCCATTTTGTAGGACCGCCCAAGGTTGAAGGGAAAACAGGTATTATACAAGTCAACAATAAAAGAAAGACAGTAAATTAGCACTTTCTCCTACGTTGGGACCCTGCTTGTCTGCGGCAATCTTGTCTCCTTGATCTACCAATGTGGCGACTAACCCGAATTGGTCGCGCGGAGATTCACATGAAGTCGTCGCTTAGTCCTCGTCCTTGTCGCCTTCCGCAACCTTCGAACGCTTGCATGAACGAGCGTACGCCGCATTACGCACACGCATAGCGCGAACTTCCTCGCCTGCACGAAGGCAAAGTAGCAACACATTAGCTCACGAAGCAGTTTTGTATCCGTGCGCGCATACGTACGGTGGCGGCGTTTCTCAGCCAAGACAAGACGAAGCTGCGCTGGTTGGACTCGCTTCGCCTTCAGCGACTTTTTCTTGGGAGCCACTCCTCCACCGCTCTCCTCCTCAGTAGACGCAGCCGTGGCAGAGCTCGCATCGGCGTTGCCAGACGCGGCGGGACTCCCTTCGGCGCTGGCCGCGCGGTGTCGTCAGAAGCAAGACCTGCCAAACAGAGCACATTACATCATAAGGTTAGCTCGCAAGAAAGCAGTCATGTCCTTCCGATGCAATGCATACCCTCTCCTTGCTTGTTCTCGACTTTGCGTTTTCCACGCTGACCCGGAACCTTGCGTTCTAACCACACATCACGCCAAAGAACAGATCAGCCACCATAAATTCGTTATACGTCATGCAGTTCACGCTCTACCTTTGGCAGCGCCCTCCTTGCCTCCAACGGCCTTGGTCATCTTCATCTTAGTCATAGGTCACGAAAAGAAGTCAACTGTAAGAAGCCAACTGTATCACGAAAAATAGCTAACTGTAACTCAAATGGGTCTTTGATACTTTTCGACCCAAATCGGTGTTTCAAACGGCTTTGTTGAGCGACAGCATTATACAATTCTTGGCGGGCGGTGAGAGTGAGGAAAAGGTGTTTTTGAGTGCTAGAGATGGCAACCAGCGTGAATACGCCCTCGAGCGCCGCCAACAGGCGATAGATGATGAGATCGGGAACTACAAGATACTGATTGCAGGTTTCGAGGACCTACACCAAGAGCGAGCAATCACGACGCCTTTAGTCGCCCCATACAGGCAGCTGTCGAGCGTTTGGGTGATTATCTACGGCTTTTTACGGAGGCCAGAGAACTCGCCGAACAAGCCGACAGCCTTTGCCCGGACGACCAACAAGATGCATTCCGTACTGAGCGTGAGTTACGCCACCGCGACCAGGACGCTCAACTCGATTCATTTAGACGGCCAGGACACCATGGACGAGCTGACACTGCTGCATCACGCACGGATGCGAGCAGCTTAAGCCAACACGAGCGCGGGGATGAAGACGTTTCGGCTCCACCAGCGAAACGAAGCAGGACTACAACTGAAGACACCGAGAAGATTGAAGTTTCGGGCTCGGACGTATCCGAGGAGAAAGAAGAAGAACGTGGCAATGAAGTTGAGTCGGCCGGGGACGACGACAGCGGCAGCAGCATCCCAACTCAAGAAATCGTTCACTCGGGGAAGATGCAAACGGAGACGCGTAAGAAGTCGGCATTATGGTAGGGCAGCGATAAACAACCAAAACGTGATTGTTGAAGCCTCTGTTCATCGTGTTATTCAAAGTCATATAGTTGTCGTTAGAGTGCATACAGGATGTCCGTGCGTAAAAGGAAGGTCAACGCCAGTCAGTACAAGCGCGTAAGGACTCAAGTAGAGGGTGGTAACAAGTAAGGCATGCAAGAATGTGTCGATTACTTAGTCAGCAGGCAGCTTATCGTTAACTCTGGGTCCAGCTCTGTTGCTTGCAATGACCGGCTTTCCTAATCGCCCTCCGCTTCGTGTTGGCGTTGATGGTGCAGCCTTCCACGTATGTTCCGAATGCGTTGCAGGTGATCACCTCTACGAGTACTCTGGTCTCTCTCGATGACTGCGCAGGGCTCCTTATCAGCGTTATCAGCCGCTTTCACGGCTTCGACATATATTCTATGACGCTCATTCATGTCGGTTCCGACGCTAGCAACGTGGCGCTCCATCACTTCCTGATGCGCTCGTTCGGCCTCCTCTAGCGCCACAGATGCAGCATTCTCGTTGGCGATAGCTTGTTGGTGGTCCTGCATCGATATAAGCGATTTCAAAATGAGCCACAGCCACGCAGAATACAGCATCGTACTAATCCATCAATCAAGCATTTTCCTGTAATTTTCAAACGCCACCGCAGAACATGACAGAAGCTTGTCGACGCTCACATTGTTCGTGTTGCAGGGGCTTGTCGACGCTCATTGTGCACTTTGCTGATCTTTTGGTGAACTCTGAAATAAATTTACATGTTGCTCATTCAAAATTAGAATTCCTTCCGCTGTCGTTCATGTTTACCTCGCTGAATGTACTAGTAGTCCTCAAGCCAAACAGAGCACATAAAATCATAAGGTTAGCTTGCAAGAAAACAATCATTTCCTTCCGATGCAATACATTCCATTTCCTTGCTTGTTCTCGACGATGCGTGCTCCACGTTGACCCGGTGCCTTGCGTTCTAACCACACATCACGCCAAAGAACAGATAAGCCACCATATATTCGTTATACATCATGCAGTTCACGCTATACCTTTGGCGGCGCCCTCCTTGCCTCCAACAGTCTTGGTCATCTTCATCTTAGCCATACCTGCGTATGTCACGGAAAGTATCCAACTGTAACTCAAATTGGTGTGATACTTTCCGACTAATTCACCAGCTATGGGGCGTCGCCTGAAATTGGGTAAACAACATAATTTCAGACAGCCGCCATTAGTTAATGCTAATAATTTAAATTAAATTTACTTTTGGCGTCGAAAAGGTGGCTTATTCTAGTTGCATGTGAGATCTACATAAGCTGTGTATAAGATGAGAGCACGTTGATTGGTCAATATTTCCTTTTATTTAGTTTGCTAAATTTGAATTGAATTTATTAATTCAAATTTAACAAAGTTTTCTTAACGAACTGTGACTACCCCGTGACTACCGTCCCGGGCTCGCCAATCTCCTTTTCTGGAGATTTGAGACTGGAGATGGTATTACCGGTAAAACCAACTCGATTTTGCGAAGGGAGACGGTAGTACCGGTAAAACCGCCTCCGCTCAACCAATCTCGTCCGAGGCGTGGGACAGGAAAATGTGTAGTCTGTAGCAGAAATAGCTGGCGTGGCTAGAACTCGAGTGAACCTCATCACAGCCTCGTTATAGTTTCTAGTGAAAAAGTCCTTCAATCCTTTCTCCATTTGCGACGGTGCTGCTGAGGTTATCTTCCATTCACGACACGCACTCAATTTCTCATCAAGTGGATGGAATGGAGTGGTTACGACACGCCGAAAATCGTCGACTTCTTCCGCCGTAGAAGCTAAGAACTCGCCGCGTTTGGTATTGCGCAGAGTGTAGTTATCTCCTTCCAACTTCACCAAACGCCAGATCCCCGCATCACCAGGCAAATCGTCGTCATCATCCATGCCTTGCACGGAAACGCTCGTCATCGGAATGTTGTAGCTGTTCTTAACATCAGCTGTAGAAGAGCACAGATAATTATTGTACGACACGCTGATAATGTACAAGTTTTGGGATCCTGGTGCCACTGGAACAAATCGCCAAAGCTCTATGTTGCCATCGCCTGGCCATTGTCCTTTCCAGCAGAAAACCGGTCGTTCATTACCACCTGCATAGATATCCCCCGCTGCGAACATCGTAGCGTTTCCAAGTGCCGAAGATAATGTCAGAAACGCGTTGCTTCCAATTGCTCGAGCAACATCGTCCAAGCGCTGCATCCAGACCATTTCCGCCAACATGAGAGTTTCACCGGTGGCGTACACCAAAACGCTATAAAGCATTCTTGCTACTACCAAAGAGTCCCAACGATCTGATTCTTGGAGCATGGCATCGCACGCCAACACGATCCATTCGACACGAAGCATTGCCGACAAATTGGACCATCGTCTAATGAGAAACTCTCTTTCGCGAACGTTCAAGCGTGAACAGCATCTTGAGGTCCCTCTCCACGTCCGTCAACCCGTGTAGAAATGGCTTGAGTGCTGATCTCGTTTGCCCCGGCAGGCCTTGTTCCAAATAGGCTACAACCTCTTGGATCATGATCTCACTGGAGGACATTTTCTTAAATGAAGCTCCGGTTTCCACGTTCTCTGCTGACGGATTCCGACCTAGTTGTTGAAAGATTCTTTCTTTTGTCAGCCTTTCGGTAACAGTAAAAATACTCAGCATTCTTCATCTCCACTTGCCATATTTTTATTTTCTCGGGAGCAAGTCATGACCACGTCTGTAGACCTAGCACTGCGTCAACACCCAGCTCTAGAAAGCCTGGAGCACGGCACCAGATCCATTTCGAAATTTCTCGGACCACCACCAAACCTCCTCCTCCACGAGGCATGCAAGTTCGGAACTGTTAGGCTGCTGGACCTGATTTGGGTTTCCAGCTGCACGAACGCCCAAGACAGAACGCCAGGATGGTCGCTTACGAACTACTTGCGATCCGATCCGCATTTTCATCGCTGGCAATTCACGAAATCTTTGGCTGTTGCTGCTGGACGAGGCGACGTGGAGATAGTGGAGTGGCTGTTTGCACACTTTCGAGGTTGTGAAGCACCCGCTGAAGTTATCGACGGTGCTCGACGTGGTGGCCATCTTCACGTGATGCGATTTCTATGGGATCATCGAGCCCGTAACGTGAAATTCGAGGAGTCTGAAGTAGGTGAAAGCCTCGACACTATTCCAACGACTGCGTGCACCGTGCGATTCTATGATTCGTGGGACGATGAAGGTTGGGGAGAGTATATAATAGTGAGAGCTGTGGATAATGGGCAGCTGAAGGAATGTCTGGACACTGGCATGCGTCTTGGATGGAACGATAGACAGGTCGCAATCAAACACGCGCTGGTTGTTGGCCAGAGTGAATTCGCAGAGTCTCTGTTGCCTAAAGACAGCAACATTTTAGACTACGCGACTGCTTCTCCACGCTCTGAATTTGTTGAGAAGATGGTTGAAAGTGGACGCGTACAATGGGATGAGAGATATGCCACATGAACAATGTCGCGAAAAGCGGGCGTGTGGAACTCATGAAACAACTTTTTCATTTTCACTCTCCGCTACGAGAAGATCAAGCGATGTGGAAGGAGGCTTGGAGTTATGCTTTCAGAAAAGCATGCTCACACAACAAGGTGAACGTTGTGGAGTGGCTGACGAACCATTCCCTAAGCCATGAGCTGTGTGAAAAATTGAGGAACGTGTCTGACTGCTGCCACCCCATTGTCCAGGCAACTCAAAGAGGCCACGTCCAAGTGATGCAGTATCTTCTCGATCATGGATTATTTACCGAGGTAAACTTCAAAAACACGAAATATGCCATTGGCCATGATCCGCTGCCGGTGGCCTCCGTGAAGTGGCTGGCTGATCATATTTGGGTGGATCACCCTCAATACGTTAGCGATGCTGCAGTCAAAGCAGTGTGGCATGGACGAGCGGACTTGCTGGAATTCTTCAAGAGCTTGGAGAACCCAAAGGGGTACGAGGCTCTAGGAAATAATGCAAGCCGAACTACCTCAAGTGCGTGGTCTGCTGAGTTTGACAGCGACACAATAGACAACGCGGCTTGTTGTGGATTTCTTGACACCGTCAAATGGCTGCGTGCTAATTGGCCCGAAGGATGCTCGACACAATCAATCTACCGTGCAGTTGAAAGTGGGCATTTTGAAATGGTCCACTGGCTGTATGAAAATTGCGCCGAGTCGCGCAAACCTGCAGCGCTCGTGCATGCAATAAGAGGCGGTCGGCTACGTATCGCGTACTGGCTAAGTAAGAGATTTCCCGATTGCTTAGTCCACGGATACGCTATGGATTCACACGAAATGGTAATTGGTGGTTCCTGGAAATGGAGCGACACGTTAGAAACGCTGCTCTTCCTGCGAGAATTCTATCCTGGCCTATTCACCCCGAGGTTTCTTCGGACCATCCGAGAATATTATGCGAGCGACTACTACAAAGAGTCACGCACCGCTGATCTCATTCTGGGGTGGGTCGACGAGCATTATCCCAGTACGGCAGCAACTACGGATTAATCTCAAATTCTGTTTTTGCTCTTTATCGAAAGCATGTTGCTTTTAGCACAGGGATTTGGGAGGAACCTGTCTTCGGCTCGGTCGAAGTTTTGGATTGATGCTGGGATGTTGGCTCGGTGGATTCCGAGATTTCAGGACGGTCGCTAAACAACTTTTTCCAAGCTTCAGCCAGGGATAGCATGAAGCTAAATGAAGTATAAATGAACAACTTCATCGTTTTGTTGGCCGTAAAAGTTTCGGTACCAATGTATTCGAAGATCGAAAGCTGCCATTTTACGATTTAGTTTTAGGTTTCCAGCAGAATATGCCATCTGGACTCTGGACTCTCGTCGTTACCACCACGCCATCTGCATCATGGCAGGGATAACTATACACATCAAAGCGTTTGCAACTTCGGGGATCGTCGTCGAAGCTGCGGAATCATCGCCCATGGAGATGTCGACTTCGCTGTCTTCACTTTCGTCCGGACTGTTCTTGCTCGCTTCCTTGTCTGCTTTATCCTCAGCGTCCGCTTCCGCTTTGTCTTTCACAGCTTCGCAGTCGAGATTCGTCCAGCGAGATTCATCCGACGTCTTAGAGTCATCACCAGGATGAGAAACACCGCTCGTCCACTGAGGTTTGCCGCCCTCGGTCCAAATGCAGCACGGATCTCCCAGTTCTTGTCCGTTTGTCTGTCCGTCTTCGTCCGAATCAGCTTCGCACAGCTCCTTGGTCCACTCGGTACCAACCTCCTCAAAGGCGATGCCGAACACGTTTCGAATCGATTCCTCGCCAATTGAGTCTTCGTGTCCGAGAGCTTCGACGCCCGGAACGTTTTTGCCATTCGGGATTCGAGTCACGTACAACGGGACACCTTCCACTAGCAGTGCACATGCCATTGCCGAAACAACAGCAACAGCACAGACTTTCACCTTCATTGCTGGACTCAAAATGACACTCGTTGGTTTCGAATTGGATTGAGTTGTGAGCAAACTATTGCAAGCTCTGCAATGGATCAGACCTTGACGACGTTGGGCTCAGATTAGAAGGCGAAACTCCACTTCAACATGACCAGCCAATGGAAATCGACGATTTACGTTTCGTACTTGGTGATTCAACCCTATTATTACCCAATGAAACTGTAGTTCAGAATATTACCCAATGAAAAATCGAGTTGGACTGTCCAACATGAATCTTCTCCATTTCCGGTTTCCCCTTCAGTCTTCAACATGTCGTTCCCGGTGCCGACGGGGTTCGACCCGTCCAAGGCGATGGAGTACCTGGCGTCTCTGCCCGAAAGCGAGTTGCTGCAGAGCGCCATGGGGAAGATGGGCGAGTTCCAGGCGCGGGCGCAGCAGGCCACCACGCGCACGGGGCTCATCAAGCGGTTCAAGGAGGCGCGGGCCAAGTTTGTGCGTCCCGGGGGCTTTTTGGCGGAAGAATTAACCCCAACAGCGGTTCAAGTTGGATTTTCCAACATGAACGCGAAGCCTAATTTAGACATGAAATCCCTAAATAGCTTAAAGCATATGATAGGGCACCACCCACAGAGGACGATATTTGTGTGGGTGGGTGACTATCGATGACGCGTTTTTCGGGATCGCATCATCTTCGCTGCTGCTGGAGGATGTGACGGGCCAATTGGTGGAAATCGCAGCTTATGGACTCGTCGACCCGGAGCTGCCGCCTCCGCAACGACAACATGCTCTTGCTAGTCGGTTTTCTAAAGGGCAAGCTATTGTGGTGTTTGAGCCGTACTTTAAGGTGCGGCAAGATATGTCGGAAGGGATTCGGGTGGAACAGGCCAAGGAAATGATCCCGTGGAGACAAGTGCCGAAAACTTTAGGGGCGTGGAAGAAACTAGGGAATGACTACTTTAGTGTGCTGACGACACAGAATGAAGGAAAAGGAGCCTTGGCGTGTTATGAACGCGCGATGCAAGCCGTGAAGGAGGACGTGGGGGAAATTGCAGTGCTGCTGAATAATATTGCGACCTGTAGGTTCAATATGGGGGACTACAAGGCTGCTATTCAACTGGCAGGAGCTTCTGTTCATCTGGACCCGACGTACGTTAAGGGCTGGTTTCGACTTGCGTCGGCTCTTGCTGAAAATGCCGAGATGATGGAAGAGAAAGGGAAGCAAGAGGGTCGTGCGATTGCTGAACGCGTGGTTGCACATGCACGTAGGGCTATTCCTCGTTTGTCTACTAAAGAGCGTCGACGTTTGGAAGGAACGCTGAAAAAGGAGTCGTCTACCTCGCCTACTGATTATTCACGATTTCGCTCGTATGTGGAGTGGTGTGCGAAGCTGGAATCTCCAGGGTTTCTGCTGCTTACCAAGGAAATTGCAGGTGAAGCGGTGTCTGCAGAGTCGAAGGATGCGGACGCGTGGCGCAAGGCAGGAGCCGAGCATTTTACCAAGGGTGACTTTCAAGCTGCTGAGGAGTGCTACCGCAAGGGATTTGCAGCGAGGGTATCCTGTTGCCAGGAGGTAGCACCTGTGCTGAACAACATTGCTGCTGTGCACTTAATGCTGCACCAAGAAACGAGCGATGTCCCCAACATTAGTGTCGGTGGAAGCAGCGGATCTCCCACCACGAAAGAGGAGCTGGTACCTAGTACCGAGGCGGCAATTCTTAGCTGCACAATTGCAGGCATCATTGATCCACTAAACTACAGAGCATGGACGCGTCGGGCCCGATGCATGCAAAAACTGGGGTACTCGCAGGAAGAATGTATCGCCGACTTGAATGCGATTCGTGGCAGTGTCATTTCGAAGGCATTTTCGTGTGCAGAGAGCGGGTACAAGACTTCAAGCAGAATATGAGTGCCGATGTCGAACGACGTTCACAGCAGCCTCGGAGACGAAAAGCGCTCAGAAAGTATCAAATGTTCCGACGGATGTTCAGCGAAAGCAACGAGATGCCTTACAACCTGACAACATTGCTGCTACTCTCCGAAACAAAACGTCAAATGCAGCAGATCTCCCTTTGGCTTGCCAAGTGGGGAGCAGAAAGAGTCAATCGACGAGTATATGCTCGGATGGAGTCATTTGAGCAGATGATGCGATTCGGTTTCGCTGCTGCGAAGTCCAAGTCGAGTCGACAGCAGCAGATCTCCCACGCGAGATGATGATGTTGGTGAAACACCCAGCGCCGCAAATTCACATCGATTTCCCGAAGCTTCGTGGCTGGCCTGAAGGGCTTGACACAACTTTTGATCAAAAGGTGCTCCACCGTGCGTACCTTGACGCGAACGCCAATCCTTGGATGTTGGCATGCAGCATGCGTAACGAGATGTTTTATAATAATATGGACCCTGGTGACTTGATTAAGCGATGGCATGGAACACCTTCGTTACAAATGCTTCAGGCAAAAGGCTCGACATTGAGACTGGGTGACATCATCGATGGCCGTACCGGGCTTAGCGATGCGATCCCACAGTATGATGCTCGTATCCGGTCCAATTTTGCCAACAACCCGAACCGAGCCGAAGTCTACTTCTTTGGAACCACTCACGTCGCCATTAGCTTTAACGACTTCAGCAGTTTGCTAGCCGCTCGAATTCAGGAAAAAGTTCGGACACCCGTGGTCCCTTGAGGTTCGTTGGATTCGAAATGAGCGAGTTTGCCGTTGCAAAGAGCAAGGTCGTCGCTCAGATGCTTTCGTCTTCCAGCATTTCGCTTTCAAGCATTATGGAAGTGTGGCTTTCGTCGACATGGAGTCGAACTACGCTTGAAGATTTCCGGAAGAGCGTGAAATTGGTCTTGCAGTCGGTTCAAGATGAAAATGAAAACCCAAAGGTGGTGTCGTACTTGAAGCATTGGGTTTCAGCAGAACCCATCTCTGCATCGAAGGCGCGATCCGAGTTCTTCCTGAATATGGAGAGGTACAATGAGAAGTCGCTGATAGCTCCTATCTGCTTTCGTCGGGAGATCGACCGACTTGACCTGACCCAGTACATGCTGACTGGCGAAGTCCGTGCATCTCCTAATGTCGTAAACAAATTGGAAAAGGAACTAGTTGGCGCAAACATCTCACGTGACCATACTCGGGTGACGACGGCGGCCAACAAAAAACAAAAGAAGAAAAAGGGCAAGCAAGCGGCGACGGGTACCGCGCCGGTCGGTAGCTTGGCAATGTGGAAAGTGCCTGCTGGTGCACCCCTCTTGAAGAGGATATCGCGTTCAACACGGTGGAGTTTATGACGAATTGTGGAGGCGTTCGTTGAGCGGCAAAACGAGCAGAAGAACTCTGTCGATCGACTGTCTGTGGCGGATCTGTTTATGATCCACATTATGCAGAACCTCCATCGTCTTCGTGGTCTAATGCTGACAAACAAGCTGACCATCGAAGTGACGTACGGTGTCGTCAAGGCGGTTCGAGGACTAGCCGCAAGTGACTCTGACAATCTGAAGTTGCTCACTCATATCGCCGACATGCGTCCATACACGATCTCGTGGTCTAATGTGCTCGACTACTTTTTGCCTGAGGATTTCCACGATCTCGCTCGTCGGTGTTCCATTCATGGCGACTGTATGCACTACGGCTACAGTATGAACTGGCCAACTCAAGTGTATGGAGTTTCAATTCTTGACTACAGCCCGGAGGATTGCAAGGAGATCATCGATACTACGCTTGACACGGCGCTTGGATTCACCGTCCCGGGGTCGTCAATGCCGTCGGCAATGGAAATGCTCAAGATGATGGGTCTGGATAAGTTGGTTATTCTCCACTGCGTGAGCACCCGCTTAACAGCACAGGTTACGTTCTGGCCCACGCCTTCAAGAAATACTGGATCGATCACTTTATAAAGACGGGGAAACTGACGAGCAAGGCCTCGCGAAAGCTTGGGGCGTTGGCCACGCCATTGAACAGCGGAATGCAGATGGGAACCATGGATCTGTCGATGCCAAGCCCTCTTTACCGGACGTCGTTGACGCTGTACATGAGCTGGTGCTATGATCCTGAGCTTCGGTTGCAGGGAGCGAATAATCCCATGGAATTGGGAGCCGCAACTGACAGAGGCATGACGAAGGATATGATGAAGCATCTGAGCGTGGAGGAAAGGCAGGCGTTTTGGAAAGACATGGGAGCTGCTTCCAGCAAGTGATCGCCGTAGCGACAAACGATCTCGAAGTGCAGCTCTGTAGGCTGGCCAACCTACAGAGCTTCACCTTGCACCAGACCAAAAACAGTTTCTGTTTCCATTTCGTATCCGGATGCACAAAGAGAAGAACAATTTTAGCCACGGCACTACCAATTTCAAATGAATATGTGTGAGTATTCTCAAGCTTGGGCAATTATGATCTCCGCAGGACGCAAACAAAGCACGACGCTGCCAGGAAGAAGGCGTGAACGGCGTTCACGAACGCTCATGTCCGACTGACTCTCTTCTATACTCCTCGCGCGTTTCAAAATGCCTGAAAGCCAGTGTACACATCCAGGAATTTAATCTTACCATTTGTGACACTGTTAACGTGCGGCAAAACACTGTTTTGAAAACAGTGAGCCAGAGTTTCCTAATAACGACGCACATGTTCAGATCACCCACACTTAATTAAATACATGGGTCCTATCTTCCCCGTGGCTTTAACTTTGTTCAACTTGCTTGGGACAGCGCCTTTCAGCATATATCAGTGCGTCCAGAAGACATTTGCTTCTTTCCTTCCTACTTCGTATTGGAAGTATTAAACTTCGAAGTAGTTCTTACGATCTTGGAAGTACATATTATAGTTCTTACGATCTGCTTTTCACACAAGGTCTTCATGCACGATGATGCCCGCAAACAGGCGCTCTCTTCTATTAATAGTGGAGTCTCCACGCCCGAGAAAAGCCTGAAAGCCGGTGTGCACATCCAGATATTAATCTTTGAAACTTACCATTCATTGCTAATGCTAATACGGTACCTCACTTGTTGATATCCACGGGAACATGAGTCTCAAAATATAATGGCACTCGTTATTTAGCCCGACTGGGAGAAACATTTCCAATTTAAACTTAAAATCTTTGTATGCAACTCTTCACCATCGTATTTGCTCATCTTTCCCAGAACCGATGTCATCGCGGTCTTTTGGCTTTGCTTCGCAAAGGCAGTCGCTGCGCTCCTGCGATAAAAAGATTCTAATTCCGGGCGAGTACAAGGCTCGGCTCGCTGGAAAGCTCGGCGCTGGGCCCGCCTCCGCAAATACCGCGCGGCCCTGCTGACGCGGGCACCCTGCGCGGGTTTGCTGTGGCTACGCGCGCTCGCAACCGCTCGCCTCCGTTGGTCGTTTTATGTGCGTTCACCCCTCCTTCTCCAGTCGGGCAATTTACTCACTTCCAAATATAATTTTCACGAGAACAAGGATATAAAAGTCAACTCAACTTCACCAGAATCCGCAAAAATGACGAAACATGACGCCACCACAGCCGTTGCCTTTTCCTCACAGTCTGCTCAATATCGACTCGATACAAACCACGATACCCCACTGAGATTGCCCCCCTACAAGAATCTTCAGTGCTGCTATCCGCATTTCTGTTATCTTTGAAGCCGCCGCCACTAGAACGGCCGCAAATACAAAAAGATCGCTCAATACCATATCATTTCTCTTTGAATGCAGCCTCAGCGAAATGTACCAGCAGTGCTACAGTAGCAAAACGACTTTAATGTCGCTTTTTGCATTTATCCTCCGGATGCACTGATGAAGATGCTCCAACAACTAATAAAAATGTCCCGGTGCGATCACCATGAAGAGGCCAAGATGACCTACCGAATCTCAGCTGGTGCGCTCAGCCCAGCGGGTTGACCAGATTGCTGCCATTCTGCAATTTGCGCCATCCGACACAAGTTCAAACGCTCTTCAACGCCGCAGCATCTCCAGTCATGCGCGTGTACATCACTCTTCTAGTGGCGATTGCCACCCTTTTCGCAACGAGCGAAGCTGCTGGGGGTAGTTCGACCAAGTTGATGAACGCCGAATCTACTGCCGGTCTCCAGACGCAAAGCAACGGACAGCGATTCCTGCGAAAGAGAGATGTCGAATCTGAGATCGACGAGCTGGACAGCGAAGAGAGAGCTTTCGACACCAAGAAAATCGGTGAAGCCGTGAAGGGGATGGTCACCAGCAAGAACAAGAAACTGGTGAATCTTCTCAAATTGAACACGGCTGACGACGTACTCTTCTCCAAGAACGTTAACCCTGCCTCTCTGAAAAGAGCAGTGGAGAAACTCAAGAACAAACTCACGCCGCAACAGTACCAACAATTCAAGCAGGCGGCAGCGAGCTATGACGACTATTGGTACCGTGTCGCGAATTTGGACCCGATCAGATAAGGCGAAGCAATCATTTTTCCAGCCTTCCAGGATATGGTGTAGTGGCCGTTGTCGTCATCGTCATCAACAGAAATGTATAGAGCTTCTCATGTTTCTCTAGCGTGTTTTGCTTCGACTTTTCAAGAAAAACTAATACTTAGAGGCCATCTCAAACCTCCCTGTTGTTAGAATATTGTATCTAAGGGGCTGGTGAGTGGAGCGTGAATTGCAGCCTCGACTGGCGCTGTTACTGCTACGCTTTTCTTTTGTGCGTCGTAAGAAGAAATCGATGGTATTATAATACACTTCTCAAGCGGCTTAGTCTCTTGAAACGCAAAAAAACTCGTCGTAAGCTTAGGTGACGCTTTTCGATAGCAGGCGTTTCGATATGGCATTGCTACTGTAGTACGTCAAAAATCCCGCCAAGCTAGTGCGAAAGGAGCCAAATAGATCCGTGAGGCCTGCAAGATGTATAAATTTGTGCTGAGTGGCTCCATTATCGCTTAGAGATAATAATAATATTTCGTAGGCATATTATGCCTACGAAATCGACGAGCTGTGCAGCGGAAAGAGAACTATCGACATCAAGAAAACCGCTGAAGCTGTGAAGGGAGTGTTAACCACAGCAAATACATCAACTTGAAAACGGTTGACGACTTTGAAGCCACTAGAACGGCAGCAAATACAAGAAGAGCGCTCAGTAGCATAACTTATCAAAACCATACTTCTCAGCCTCAGCGAAATGTACCAGTGTTAGCAAAACGACTTTAATAATAATGTCGCTTTTTTGCAGTTATCGGCACCGTTGAAGATGCTCCAACAACCAATAAAAATGTCCCGGTGCGATCACCATGAACAGGTCATCATTGATGACCTTCCGAATCTCAGCTGGTACGCTCAGCCCAGCGGGGGCAATTGTCTTGACCAGATTGCTGCCATTCTGCAATTTGCGCCATCCGACACAAGTCCAAATCCCCTTCAACGCCGCAGCATCTTCAATTATGCACGTGTACATCACTCTTCTAGTGGCGATTGCCACCCTATTTGCAACGAGCGAAGCTGCTGTGGGTAGTTCAACCAAGTTGATGAACACCGAATCTAGCCGGTCTCCAGGCGCAAAGCAACGGGCAGCTATTCCTGCGAAAGAGAGACGCCGAATCGGAGATCGACGAGCTGGACAGCGAAGAGAGAGCTTTCGACACTAAGAAAATCGGTGAAGCAGTGAAGGGGTATTCACCAGCAAAGACACGAAACTCGTTAATCTTCTCAGATTGAACACGGTTGGCGACATACTCCGCCCCAGAAAAATTAAACCCGAGTCTCTCATAAGAGCAGTGGAGAATCAGAAGCACAAACTCACGCTGGAAGAGTACACAAGATTCAAGGAGGTGGCAAATTACTATGAAGGCTTTTGGTATCGAACGGCGAGATTCAACAGGTGAAGCAATTATTGTAAAGTTTTCCAGTTTCTGGTGTAGTAGCTGTCAACAACAGAGATAATAGAGGTTCTTATGTTTGTCAGTATTTTTGTTTTGTTGCCAGCCTGCTAAGTCTTCACCAAAACAAATTAAGTTCACTTAGGGGCCTTAGAACTAGGAAGAACTCAAGACTTGGAGACCGACCTAAGTCCAACGTGAAGAGGAGTGGAGCCTCACTCTCACCTCCGGTCCTTAGATACATTTAAACTCCCGCTTAGTCTTCGACATGACTTGAAAAGTAATTTTGTTTTTGGCCGAGACTCCGCTCCCTAATGGCAAGTGCCGTACATTAGAGATTTCACCAAGCTGATACATCCGTGAGCCCTGCAAGATGCGTCAAATTGCACTGAGCGGCTCCAGGTTTTGACGTTGGCACGTGAATAATCATTATCACCGATCTACTTGCTGATCAGCGGACAAATAGTCAAAGCCGATTCGTGTGCCATCCATCGGAAGAGAGATCGAGGCACCAATGCCTAATTTCTCCAGCGTGATGAGCTAAACTGTTTGTCTTCAGGGCCCAAACTGCAGCATTGTAATTGAATCAGTGGCATCAGCTACAGCATACTACACGTGCAAAACGCTTTCAAGAAATGCGTTCTCCATGTCGCCCCATCACGTCTTTTGGTTGCAGGACACTTTCCAGCACACTGAGATTTTGATTCCCGAGGTGAAGTTGCACCACGTACTTCGTTATCCCCACTGACCCCAGGAAGTGACCCGACACTTCAAGTTCAAATACAGCAAGGAACAATTTGAAGCGATCTCAAAAGTCAAATCCAGCCGGACCAGCAAATCCCAACAAAGAGCCAGTATAATAATGTACGGTAGCGAGCTCCAAAGAGCCCACTCAAGTCCAGCAAGTTTCTCCTCCAGCCTTGCACCAGACTCACCACCTTCAAGGTAAAACTAAGCTTGCAGTAAAACCGTTAGTAAAACCAATGTACCTGACCTGCACTCTTGGTTGAAGCGTCCATCACTCTTGATTGCGTTTCTACATATGGGTAAACATTTTCTGATTGGCTGAAATCCTCCGCCTTTGACGCAGCGTCAGCAGTGTCGAATTTCCCAAGTCAGCAGCAAGTTAAAATGGCGGATAAGAGTGAATTGGAGCAGCTTTGGGGCTTCCTGGGCGTCTGGTGCCGCCCCTGGAGGGAATTGTGACGTTTGTGGGGTTCAAGTGCGAAGGCAGCGGGAGGGTCGACGACAGCCAATGGAAAGGCCGCAACCGCGCGCTCCAAGTGACGCTCCCGAGCCGTAAAAACCAATTAACCCATCAAGATAGGCTAACTCATAAAGATAGGTTAACCCTTCACGATAGGTTAACCCCTCTCCAACAACAGGACGAGGCCTTTTACCTCCGCCAAGTGCGGAAGGTCCGCGAGTCGCTCGCCCTTCTGGCGGCGGTGGCTCGTGTGGACCACGCCGGCTGGAAACACCTCCTGGCCACTTATTGCCAGCTCAATTGGTGGCGAGAGGGAGAAGAAGACGTACCCGAGCTGCTCCCGGCCACTTTTGTGGTGAAATTTGACAATCCCAGGACGGATGTGGTGAAGTTTTGGGACCTGAAAAACCCCAGTGAGGAATTTCTGGAAGCGATGAAAATGGTGGCCGAGAGAGGGAGAGAGGAGCTACTGGAGGAGGAGATTCTGGTGCCGATTCGAGTGTTGTATGATAGTTGCAAGGCAACTTATGGGGAGGAAGACTTTGAGAAGAAACTGCTGAAGGGGCTGAGTGGAGTTGCAAGAGCGGAGAAGGTGGTTCATGAGCAGTGGAAGGCGCACAGTGGACGCTCGGAGAATGGAGAAGTGGAGAAAGGGACGATCAGATGCAGATTTGTACTGGAGCCCATGATCGCCGATATTCAGGAGGTGGAGAGTGTGAAGAAGACGGCGGAGGTGATGGAGAGACTGCTGATTAATGACGTGTGGTTCTCCCTCGTGTCCGTGCATGTGGGGTGGGAGATACAAGGACCGACCCGGAGTCGATTATTGATTTCGACAGCTCATGATCGCTGCGTTTGACGCTACGCGACGGGACCCCAAGCAATCATATACGAGGTACGTCACGAGCACTGGTCGATCGAAACCACTGCAGCTTGATCGCTCGTGCTGCATCCGCAAAGGCCGTTGGGAGATAAAGAGAGGGAGGCGCTGTTTTCAGCGCTGGTGCTCAACCAGACTACCGAGAAACTGTCGGTGTGGATGGGCGGGAACTACTACGGCGATGAAACGAAAAGACAGTCTTGGTGGAAGTGGCTGGCGTACGGATGCTTCTCGAAGCGAGCACGAGCATGCTCCGCGCTTCAATCGCTTGAGCTTAATCGTGTCGGTAGTCTAAGCGTTGCAGATGTGGAGGTCTTTTTGGCAATCCTAGACTCGGACCGCCCGGAGGAGCTGCTCTACGATAGTCCGCGCGGTTTAGTTGGTACCAGTGATGTAACGCTAAAAGCTGGCGCTCAGGTCCAGTATGACATTCAAGATGAGGGTGAGCCGCACAGTGTGACGTTTACATCCTGCAGATTTGTGCTGCGCACTTTCAGTGATGATGGCCGAAGTGAGTGGGTAAACGTCCTGGTTCCTGGTTTTGGCCGGTGTTTGGTGCGAAGAAGCGATCTGGTATTTCAGCCGGTTCAGGAGCTGAAAGCGAGTCGCCCACGCCTGACCAATTTGACGTTGAGATTGTGTGAGGATTCGCCTACCGATGGCCTTCCGCGTCTACTGGCAGCTATCGGGTCGTCGCTCCAGTTCTTGACGATTGAAAATCCTGGTCAAGTAGCTGACGTGAGTTTGATTATTCGCTGCTGCCCCAACCTTCAGGAATTGTCACTCCGGAGCGGCTTGATTGAAGAGTTACGGATCAATGTGAACCAGTATGATGCGCGCAACGCAACCATCTCCACGCTGCAGCTGAACTGGAATAACGTTGAAGCCGTAGCAAGAAGCCTGAGTGACACGAACAATCCTCTTGTGGCGTGTATCCGACAACTGAAAGTTCGTCTGGCCATAACAGGTGAGACGGACGAGCGGGATTACCCGCCCGATGAGGTCATTAGCTCTCTGGACGCTTTGCTCCAGCTGCTCCACGTGAACAAATCTCTCGAATACCTCCGAGTGCAGGCGTCTCACGAGTATCAGCGCTATCTTACCAGTTTCAGGAGCCACCATCACGAGCTGATCAACAATGCAAGTCTCGACATGGAATCCAAGATCGCATTCCTGAGTGTGCCAGACCACCAGTCGTCGTTCCAGACGAACGCGAAAAAGACGTGCACAGCGTCAAGACTTGGTCGGCGACAGACACACTTCGATCAGGAGTACTGTCTCTGATTTTCGCTTACGCCGCTCGCCAGGTGCCCCGTCGAGTGAGTTTCCGCTGTTAGCACGGGGTGGAAGGAAACCCACACATGTTTTCGTATACCGTGCTCATCAGGAAGTGCAGGTGTGCAACAACAACGTGGCCAGTTTCGAGTCATGCACTTACGACCGAAGGGTGCACTCGCTCATACTTTTATGAAAGAACTTCTAGCTAAAAGTCGAAGACTTTAGGTGGTTTTAGCTTTTATGGTGAAAATACGCGGGTATCAACGCCTGTAAACAGCTCAAAGAAGTCAAAGAATGCCCGTCACACGTCTTCGTGGACGATTGATGGTTCTTGACCAATTGATGGATTCGCGTTGTCTGTCTTCTCGAAACAATTCTCTCCTCATTCTTAGTTTGTAAGTTCGGGGCGATACTGCAGAAATACAAAGTCATGTCAAAGGAGCAAATGGATCGCTGGGATTTCTTGATTCCCTGGTGCGAAGCTGTTGACTTCGGATATACCGGCTACGTCAGCTGGGAGGCTGAAGAAAAGTCCTGGGATGTTCGGGACTGTCGCTTACGAGTGGTTCCTCCGTCGCGAAATGAACACCGAAAGAGCTTAGAAGCGTTTGACGGTTCAGAAAGAGAAGTGTTTGGTCGCCGAGTCCAACGAATGCGTGAGGGCCTCGCGCTTCTGGCGACGGCAGCTTACTTTGACAAACGTGTATTGCGCTATTTGCTAGAGGAACGCTACGGAAACGTCTTGGGTCAGTCTGGAGAGGAACGGCACGAAAAAAACATTCCTGCTCGCTTTTTGTTGGTGCTTGCATCGGAACCAAGAAGCTCAGCCTACGAGAAGTTTGAAAACGTTCTTGTCGGGCTGTTTGGAGACCACGAAAGCGCCCAGCCGAGCACAGAGTACCTGGACACGCTGAAGAAAATCGCTGCGATGAACAACAGTCTGCGTCTTCAAGCAGAAGGGGTGATGATTAAAATTCCAATGATGGTGCTCTTGGAGAAGGCGAATCTGGACGGCAGCACCCAATCCGCACTAAAAGCCGTCTCAATGGTCCAGAACTTGATCCGAGAGCAACGAAAGAATTATGACCAAGACCCTTGTCCAGGTGTTATACGGTGCACTTTTGTCATGGAGCCGTTGGCCGCAGACATTGGCACCCAAGCTGCGAAAACGCTGAACCAGTTAGTTCAAGCTAATATTCCGTTTTCGCAAGTTTCGGTTAGCGTCGGCGAAAGTGGTGATCTTTGGAAGGAGAAGCTTCAACGGAGAAGTCTGACAGGTAAACTCATGTCGTCAATCTTTGCCAGCGTTTGTCGGAACCCCGAACTACGAGTTGAAACTCGTTTGACACAGCTTCACACTAGTGGCGAAGTGTCGAGTAGGTGGCAACCTGGTGTTGTTGATGTGTGGTTGGGGAAGTCCCTGCGGGGTATTGAAATCGAGGCATTGTTCTCGGCGATGGCGGTGAGCCAAACAGCGAAGAAGGTCAAGCTGAACTTTAACTACCTGGAGCTGGATAAAGCGACCAGCAGGTTGCTGTGGAAGTGGGTCGCGTATGGTTTGTTCTCGGAGCGAGCCCGTGCCAGCTCGGCGGTGGAATCAGTGGCGATCAATTGGATTGATGAGATTAGTTATGAGGACAAACGTGCATTTTCCAGCTTGCTGACGTCCAAACACCCTGAAGAAGATCTATGTGGCTTGTTGCATGGAGTCGTGGACGAGAGAGACGCTGTCTTGAAAGCCAAAGCACCGATCATAGTAGCATGTTATGGGTATGGAACGCCGGTCATTAGCGAGAAACCCTTGACTTCAATGGTACCGCTCAACTTGATCCGAACAATCAGAGATGATGGCAAGAGTGCGTGGGTCAATGCGCTTGTTCCTGGTTATGGTTATTGCCAGGTGCAGCGATCTGACTTGGAGTTCAGTGACGAAAATGCTGTAGCCAGGAAAAGTGGTCTCCTTGCGCTTACAATCAACTTCAGAAAGAAGGACACACGGGAGGTCGAGGGGTTTCCAGATATCCTCAAGACAGTTGGTCCTATGCTAAAGTCGCTGACATTGGGGGTTGACAGGCTGGAGATTGACCAAGACAAACTCCTTGACAATTGCCCCAATCTACTCGAGTTGTCACTTTGTGGAAACGTTGTGGAAATGCATCTCGATTTCCGTGAGTTCCGCAAAAACGACATGTACGAGTGGCCACCAGGTCTTCTGGAGAAAAAATGGCAGGATATTCCAGTATTGTGCAAGACCTTGAGAGACCCAGAGTACTTCATTACGAAGTACACACGCCGGCTACGTATCCATCTAGACCAACTACCAGATCGCCGCGGGCCGAATAATAACAACGATTTCACGGAAGCAGACTGGAAGCCACTGCAACTGATGCTGGAAAAAATCGGGACCTGGAGTATCTGGACGTGATCATGCCGTACGAGTGTTCTGAATGTGATTTCACAAAATATCATCTCGAACGTCTGGATGGGAAGCCTCAGTTGCCATTGAAAAGTAAGCTCGCATTTCTCAGCGGGTTATCTACCTGGAGTATATCAATGGAGAACACCCAGCAGTCCGAGAAGATGGCGCGTAACAGATTTGGATCGATCAGGAATCGTTATCTGGACCAGTTTGTAGTTTCCAACGTATTTGCTCTTGCAGCCGAGTGTCGGATTCGCAAGGTGTTTTTCGGTTTAGGCGGCAACCAAGGTCAAGCAACGAAACACTTGAGAGAGACTTTTGCCAGCTCTAGCCTCATGTTTTCACATTCAAATGAAGTTTTCTATCCAAAGCAATGCTTGGGCCGGCTGAAACCAATGATTATTCTTTTATTCACAATGCCCAGCTCACAAAGCGCTGAATTGGACACAATCCCGGAACAACTTGTCATCTGCAACATGTTGAAGTTGCCCTTCCTTTTGATTGGCCAAAAACGCCAGTGTATCCATTTCCCAAAAGTCCGCATCCCATTGGCCTAAAACCCGTCTCCAAAAATGGCGGGAAACGCTTTCGCTTGTCATTTGCGTCCGACCCCTCAAGATGCCTAAAGCGAACGCGGTTTTGGCGCAGCGCTGGGCGTTTCTGGACCCGTGGCTGGAGATCTTGGACCGCCGAGTCAAGTACAAGCAAGTGGCCCAGGAGGAGCAAGTGTGGGAGGCCGAGAAGCGCGTGCTCGAAGTGGCGTTGCCCTGCAAGAGCAGCGAGAAGTACGAGCGATATTCCAAAGGAGAGTTTTATTATGATCTAAGAGAGGTTCGTGAAGCGTTGGCCCTTGTTGCCGCCGTGGCCCACGTGGACCAAGAAGCGTGGAAATTCGTGCTGAATAAAGTATGGGGACTCAAGCTGGGCAAGAAATTCTCGGAAAAGAGATGGAACAGGAGATTCCGCCAAGATTTGTCCTAGTCTTCGACACTATGGCGGGGTTCTGCCCATGACTTCAATGGAAGACATTTCGGCTCTGGATGAGTTGGTGTACCTTTGTGGCACTAGCCAACGGAGAGAGCCGTCCCCGGAGTTTCTTACAGGGTTGAGGGATATTGCTGCCAGAGCTGGACACAAATTGCTGCCTAGGGACAAACCTGGGATGGATATCAAGATCCCAGTGCAAGTGAGTTTTGGAGGTAATAGAAGCTATATGGTTTCCAGGCAGTTCGTGGCCATCGTGAACGCTGAAAAGGCTGTCAAAGACAGTTGGGAGGGGTACGAACAGGATTCGGCTGAATCTGAAATCGTGCCGAGCAGAAGTTTGCGCTGCACTTTTGAACTGGCACCAATGATCGCCGAGCTGAAAGATTCCATGGGGTATTCTTCGTTGGCGCCGAAGATGCAGAAATTTGTACGTGATAATGTATGGTTCTCGAAACTTGCCCTTAGCTTTGGAGGAGACTGTTTTGGTGGAGCTCATACGATGAGAGAGGAAACAAGACAACTGATGACGGCACTTTTCGACTGCGATCGTCGTAGTCCAAGGCGTTCTCAGTACTACCAAGATTCGGGAGCCTACTTTCGAGACGGGAGTCCTCTGCAGGTGAATGAAGTCGATTTTTCGTCTTACACTACGATGACGATCGAAGATCTAGCAGCGATGACGTCCGCGCTGGTCGTGAACCAAACAACGAAACACATCTCGATCTGGGCTGAAAAAGGACCATTATGAATCACGATCAATGGAAATGGCTCGCGTACGGTCTGTTTTCCAAACGAGCACGAGCCTACTCCGCGCTGGAGTCATTTTCATTCAACCAAGTCGATAGCTTGACCGACATAGACATGGAAAGGTTTTCGGCTGTACTAACTTGTGAGCACCCAGAACAAGTGCTGAGTGGAACTTCTCCTGGTGTTGTTGAAGATCGCAATGCAACGTTGACGAGCGGCGCACAAATCCGGTGGAGATTTGAACGTGGGCAGCCTGTTGTGAACGAGAAGGTTAAGGTTATCGAGGCCCAATCTGCTATCCGTTGTGTTCGCACTTTTAGTGATGACGGGGACAGCGAATGGGTCAACGCGATGATTCCTGGTCTCGGCAGATGTCAAGTCCAGCGCGACGATCTTGTGTTCGACCATTCCAAGCCGTCAGGGTGCTTTGAAGACTCTCACTATCGGTTTCAACAGAGAAGAACACACATACACCCACACGGATGGTTTGCCACAATTCTTGGCACTGGTGGGCTCGACTCTGAAATCGCTAACTCTCGATGGGCCAAGAGATTCGATTGACGAGAATCAGTCACTGCCCCAACCTCCACACTTTGTCGTTATGTGGCGGTATCGCCGACGTTCAACTGGATCTGAGTGAGTATCGCTACAATGACAAGCCCGTTCCGGAGCTGCAATGCCATTGGCACGATGTTAGAGCACTTGCAGCGGATTTGAGCGATGCCAACAACCCGCTATCGAAGATTGTTCGACGCCTGCGCCTCCGCCTGAATGATCGATGCAAGGAATGGAAACGCGTTCCAGGAGGATACGATTTCGACAAGCTTCCTGATGACATGAAAGCGATCGTGAGTATGCTGGGGTGAACCGCCACTTAGCGTATCTCGACATCATGATGCTGACGGACCACCACCGATACGGCAATGCGCTGAAAAAGCAGCACCTGAAGCCGGTTGATCTACCTGCAAAACTCCCCGGGTCACCAAACTTGCGTTCCTCAGCGCGGTCGCTGCCAGAGAGGCAGCGTCAGCTCAACGAAGCAGCAAGCGACCGCGACGGGCTTTACAAGAAGGAACTCTCGCTGGTGGTTTGGATCAGCGTGTGTTGTCGCAGATCTTCTCGTTTGCGAGACCTCCACTTCTTCGACGAGTGTACTTCCGCACAACGAAACACTACTGGGAACCGTATTCGGACGACGAGTTCTACAATGAAGACTTTGACAGCGATGAAGAAGGCGAAGGCGAAGGTGGTAAGTGGTGAGTGGTGAGGGTAATGCATCAGCGATGGCGAAGACCTTTTGCTTACTTGACCACCAAGACGACGGGAACAGCCAAACCAAACCGTCCGAATTGATTTATTTTTTCATCAGTGAGTAGCAGACAAGCAGACAGATCGTTGGTACGCATGGAGGGTTAATGAATGTGATCAACGTATTTCTTGCTTGTTGCTTTTGGTGCTCGCTGAAGCAAAATTCATTGTGAAGAAAAATATATTAGTACATCAATTCATCAATATCAAAACAGACTAAGCTACTCGCCTAGTTATCAATGTTGTTCGGCGTCGAGTATCTCTGCTGGCGAGTCTTGTATCTCTGCTGGCGAGTCTTGTATCGGCGCCAGCGCAGCGATAAGAACGCGTACCCGATGAAAAAGTACAGCACCGTGAGCTCCAGCAAAATGAAACTATCACTGCGAGCACTTCGAGACGTCTGCATACTGTAGTGCGAAAGCACCTCACCACCCGAGTGAGCGATGCAGTCGTCGTCCTCGTAGGATCCGGATCCCGACATGCTGAACGAGTAATCGTCGCCCACGGTAGCGAACGTCGCACTTCCACTACCGCTGCCGTCACTGTCTCCACACGCTAAGAAGGCAATTCGCCCCCAGAAAAGCTTCATCAGTGCCTCGTAGCCGTACTTGACGGGCGAAATGTAGTGCAGCCAGATGAGATAGTCGGGGACATCGTCCACATTAACCAGCAAGCCACCGAAAACCACGAACAGGATCAGCAGTAGCATGTACACGACCAGTGCCACCCGCACACGTCGGAAGAGACCGAGAAGCAGACTGGCCATTCCAGCAGCACCCCAACCAGCCAGCCACATCACCAACTGCATGTAAAAGTACACCTTGAAGGCGTGGCCAATGCCAATCAGCAAGTACGCAGGAACGAAAAGCAGCACCGACAGAACCATCATCGCCGGAAGCTCGGCGAACATCTTTGTCAAGTACCAGCAGATCATGTAGTACCCTCCACTGCGGTGCTCACGCTCAGCGATTGCCATTTCACGAGGCAGGAACACGAACGTTCGGTACGCGACCACCAACATTTGCAGCACGATAAGGAAGAAGAAGGCTCCGGCCCAATTCTGAATGCCCTGCTGATCATCCAGGTCCAGTTGCAAGAAGACGAGACCGAAAATGACACCGAGAACGATCATCCAGAACGCGTGCCAGCCGAAGACGGCTCGGTAGCGTGCAAGACGCAGGATGTGGCGTCGGAACAGCAACGACAGTTGACTGCAGCAGCCAACGCGACGTCGGTGGGCAGTAGCTGCTTCTTGCATCTCCTGGTCTTCATTTTCACCGGCGATACACAGCTCCGAGTAGCGAGTCGACCACGCCTCCGTGAACAGCTTGGCTTGTCCATTCGCCGGCTCACCTTCCTTGTTTCTCAACGACACTTGACGAATGAAGAAGTCCACTGGGCTCATGTACTGCGGACACTGGTATCCCAGTGAAGCAAAGTACGACACTGCCTTCCTCACCTTCCCGTGGTAAACGGCAGCTCCGTCAGCGAGCAAGTACAGCGAATCAAACAGCGCGTACAAGTGCGAAGACGGGTGCGTCATTGTCACCACGACGGTGCGTCCTCCACGTGCGAGCTGACGCAGCTTCAGCACGACACGCTGCGAAGAGTAGAAATCCATACCACATGTGGGTTCCTCCACCAGCAGAATCGACGGGTTGGTCAGCAGACTCGTTGCGATTGCAACCAGCTTGACGTCCGCAGTCGACAGGTAGCGGATGAGCATGTGACGCTGTGCAGTGAGCTCCAATTCGTCAAGGACCATTTCCACGCGCTCCGTCTCGAGATCACCAGCACCACCACAGCACAGGCCACAACCTCCAGTCGAGTTATCAACCACTAGTTGTGCTTGGAATCGTAGGTGTTCCTCCACTGTCAACGTTTCGTAAAACAAATCATCGCGAGTCACATACGCTGCACACTCCGCCACCTTCTGCGGTGAGCTAGCAACGCCATTCAGAGTCACTTTCCCCTCAGCTTCTTCTGTTTTCCTCCAAGACTCTCCAGAAGCGCAACGTTGGATTCGTCGGAAGGACCCGTGATGAGAACGAGCTCGCCACACTTGGCACTTCCACTAGCGTCACTGAGCAGGTACTTCTGGTGTTGATTCTTTTCATCAACCTTCATCTTCTTGTCGGTAGTGGCACGTAACCACAAGCTGCTCCAGCCCAATGTCACGCTTACAGCATCGCAGACTCCTTGGCCACCGACGCGCGGGGTCTCGACATGAATGTAGTAGTTCTCACCGTCGGCCGCCGTACTGCGCTCCACTGCAGCCGACGCTCGTTCCACAAAGCGCTGCATGCTGTTCCGCGTAGCTCCTTGTTTGTCACCCACCGTAGCATTTCCAACACGCTGTTGACGGCGGCCAAGAGGTCCCTTGAAACTCCAGTCGTAGCGCCACTGCAGTCCGCTAACACGCTTGTTCGACAATGCAAGTAGGAACCAAAAGGCCACAAACAACAGAGCGAAGCAAATGGCCAACAGGATGAGAGAGTCACCCAAGGCTGAACGGTTCTCCATGCTGTAGTACTTCAGAACTCCATCACCAGTGAGAGCAACGCAGCCCTCCAAAGTCCAGTCACAGTCAATGGAGTCCACACGCTTCCAGAAAACCTTCATGAGGGCTTCGTAGCCGTATTTGATCGGTGAAATGTAGTGCAGCCACACCAGCCAGTCGGGAATGTCCGTCACGTTGATCAGAAGTCCTCCGAATACGACGAACAGGATCAATAGTGCAGCGTAGATGATCAATGCCAGTGTAACATGGCGTAAAACACCCAGCGTCAGGAATGCCAGGCCAACAGCAGCCCATCCCGCGAGAACGACGACAATCTGCATGTACACGTACACCTTGAACCCGTGACCGATGCCCACAAGCAGGAACACCGGTACAAACAGCGCGATGGAGAGAACAATCAGCGCCGGCAGCTCGGCAACAATCTTGGTGAAGTACCAGCACAACAAGTGATACCATCCACCACGATACTCTTGTCTCTCTCGCAGTGCGATGGCCGTCTCTCTCGGCATGAACACAAATGTGCGGTAGGCGATGAAGAGCATTTGGACCACAACGATATAGAAGAAGGCGCCGGCGAAGTTCTGGATCCCGTGCTGATCGTTCAGGTCCAGTTGGAGGTAAACCAACCCAAACACCACACCGATCAGCAGTGCAGCGAGTAAATGCCACCAAAAGACGAATCCGTAGCGTGAGAGACGACGAACGTGACGAGCCCACAAGAGCCACAGCTGACCGCAACAACTCATGTGGCGGTAGGAGTTCTTCTTATCGTAGTCATCCACCACAGAGTCTTCACTTGCTGCAGCAGCACGAGCGGCATTGTCAGCATACACCGCACCATTCCGCTCAGTCCACTCACGTTTTAACATTTCAACTCTGGCAACTCCCTCGTCGTCAGTGTCACGGTCTCCAGTAGCCATCTGAAGCATGAAGTAGTCCATGGGGCTCATGTACTCTGGACAATGGTATCCGATAGTGGAGAAGTAAGCGACGCAGTCGGACGCCTTGCCGTCGTACACACAGGACGCATCTGCGACCAGGTAGAGCACGTCAAAGAGTCCGTAGAAGTGCGAAGACGGGTGGTGCAGTGTCACCGCTACCGTCAACCCCTTCTCAAACGCCAGCCAACGGAGCTTCGCGACAACCTTCTCAGCACTGAAAGTGTCCAGGCCGTCGGTCGGTTCTTCCACAAGTAAAATTGACGGATTAGTCAGCAGTGCCGTCGCGATAGCGAGGAGCTTGCGTTCGCCACGAGTGATGCCTCGTAGTGACACCCCACCGCCAATCAACTTGTCACGGCAGTTGGACAGGCCCATGTCGTTGATCACGCGCTCCACACGAGCCAAGCACAACTCGTCATTGTGGGAACGCTTCATCCGAAGCTGAGCTTGAGCCACGAGATGCTCGTGCACGGTCAACGTCTCGTAGAAAAGGTCTTCACGCATGACGTACGCGATGTATCGCTTCATCTTCTCATTCCACGCACGGCCATTCACAGTCACGTTGCCCTCCATCGCGTCCTCGTATCCAGCAAGGCAAGACAGCAGCGCGAGACTCTCGTCCTTCGACGGACCGGTAATGACCAGGAACTCGCCAGCTTTTAGGGATCCACTCACGTCGTTAAGCAGAACGTCGTTGGAACCGGTCGGAATTGGACCAGGGGAGAACTCTTCCAGTTCTTACGGCTCAAACGCAGTTTGTTCCACGCTAGTGAGCACGGCGTCACGGTCCATTCTCCACCCTCGTTGAGTACACCACCACCATGACGAGGACTGGCAATCGGGATGTAGTGCTCGTCCAGCTCACTGTCAGGTTCGACACCGTCGGTCAGCTCGGTAGTACGTCGTTCGCTGTTCCGTACCAGCTTTTCTGACTGTACGACACTGGCAGCATTCGTAGGGGTACCCTCAGACGGGATACTTCTCCGAATTGACTCCACTTGGACCACAGCGCTGACGTCGGCCTTCTCTTCTCTTTCAACAGAGATATCGTCGACTGTGGCCGTAGCAGCAGGTTGCTCGCGTTTGTCCTTCTTCCCCATGAAGCCCCAGAAACCAGCGGAAGGCTTGTCGTCCTTAAGCTCGACGATTTCGCGTTCAATTGGCTGCTGCGACTCCGCCACCATGGTGATATCTTCAATGGTAGCAGGAGCAGCAACAGTGTGGCGGTGTTCACAGTCAAACTCCTCCGTCGTGACGTTAGTTTGGGTGATTTCAGTCACCACTACATCGCCAGCCACGGCTTCGTTGGTCAGAGTATACTCGTTACCACGAGGAGACTCGACCACAGCACCTTGGCCTCTAGCAACAGGCGAGAAGGTCTTCTCCGTTGCAGGGGTCTCAATCTGCTCTGTGGTAGCAACTGTCGTCGTAGTGTGGGGAACAGCAACCGGGTGAACTTCACGCTCTTCGTCCTCCGTTTTGATTCTTGAAGGAGAGCCGTTGGGTGTGTCAGCTCCCCAGAACTTCCAAATGCTGCGGCCAGTCTTGCGCTGAGAAATCTTCGTAGGGGATTCGGACTCCTCTTCAATCGTAGTTGTTGTCACTGTCGTGGTCTGGATAGCGGGGACTTCCAGACGAGCAGCAGTCGGAGACACTACGGTGACTGGGACGACACCTTCTTTTACGATCTCCTCAACAATCTCCGGCTTTGGAGAGTGGTCAGTAGGCTTCTCGTTTACCATAGCCATCACCACAGCAGCAGTTCGTACAACATCGTTGTCAGTTTGCGACTTCGGGGTAGCGTGAGGTGACTCAACTGCCATCTTAGGCTCGGAGACGTCAATGACGTCGCCCTGCACGTTTTCATCAACAGCAACCGGAGCTTTGTCTTCATCTGAATCGTCGGATGCCGGTACTTCGTGCTGCTTGTCCTCGGACTTGCCAAAGAACCCCCAGAAACCTCCGCGGGATTCTTCTTCGACTTCCTGGGGCTTGGTCGTCGATGGTTCACCACCTGCCACATCTTCCTCGACAAACGCAGTGCTAGCGACTCCTTTCTCACCGGTAGGGAGTTCAATTGTAGAGCTCATGGCAGCTTCACGAGCATTGGTTTCCTCGTCAGCTGGCAATAGCTGCTTGGTCTCCTGCTGAGTAGTAGAACTCTTCACGTCGCCATGTTCGACTACAGTCTCCTTCGGCTCTTCCTCCGACTTACCAAAGAAGCCCCAAAACCCACCACTGCTGCGACGTTCGTGGTGCGGACTCTTGGACCCCTGCACGGTGTTGGAGTTGGTCTCGAAGGTCGATTCATCAGTTGCGACCGTGGTTTCAGCAGGTTCCTCCTTCGTTTCCTTTTCACTAACGTCCAGAGGTGTTTGCGGGGTCTCAAATTCATCGTCATCTGAAGGGTGACCAGCCTCGTGGACAGCTTCATCTTCGACGACAGGACTCGACGCAACGAGAGAATCATCGCTGCTGGGCACAACTTGTCGTTCGATGAGGTTGTTCGGCTTGTCAGGTTCTCCATCGGAATCGTAGTGGTAGTTTCCACCCTCATGATGAACCCAGTATCCACCCTTAGGAAATGCGGCCTCCTCCGAACGAGCAGTTGTCTCGCTGGGGACTTCGCGTTCGTGGCTCGCCTTCGCATCAATGGTAGCAGTCGTGACAGCAGTACCAGCCGCCACCGGAACGTCCAGCGGACCGGTAGAAATCTCTCTCGTCCTCATCATCACGCGACAACTCAAGAGCAGTGGCCGTCGTGGTTTCAACAGCTGAAGGCTGGTGAGCCTTGTGGGTAACTTCATTTCCAACAACAGGATTCGACGTAACGAGAGAATCCTCGCTAGTGGCCACAACTTGTCGTTCAATGGGGTTGTTCGGCTTGTCAGGTTCTCCATCGGAATCGTAGTGGTAGTTTCCACCCTCATGATGAACCCAGTATCCACCCTTAGGAAATGCGGCCTCCTCCGAACGAGCAGTTGTCTCGCTGGGGACTTCGCGTTCGTGGCTCGCCTTCGCATCAATGGTAGCAGCCGTGACAGCAGTACCAGCCGCCACCGGAACGTCCAGCGGACCGGTAGAAATCTCTCTCGTCCTCATCATCACGCGACAACTCAAGAGCAGTGGCCGTCGTGGTTTCAACAGCTGAAGGCTGGTGAGCCTTGTGGGTAACTTCATTTCCAACAACAGGATTCGACGTAACGAGAGAATCCTCGCTAGTGGCCACAACTTGTCGTTCAATGGGGTTGTTCGGCTTGTCAGGTTCTCCATCAGAATCGTAGTGGTAGTTTACACCCGCATCATGAACCCAGTATCCACCCTTAGGAGGAACAGCCTCCTCCGAACGAGCAGCCTCGACGGCGACTACGGACGGTTCCTTGACAGAAACACCTTCCTCCGGTGTGATATGGTAGTCCTCTCCATTCTTGCGCGTTGATGCCACAGTCATTCCGCTAACCTTTCGCGGCTCTTCTTCCTCGTCCACAGCTTCCACAGCAGAGTCATTGTGCGCTTTCGTAGCGCTGGAACGAGAAGTGACGGTGCTTGTCGACGTCTTGACCTCCGACACTCCACGACTGGAGCCATTAGCAGATTCGTCACTGCTCGCACCTTCCGTTTCAACAGACTCAGCGTCGATATCCAGGCCATCGACTTCAACTGCTGTGCTAGAGCGCATACTGGTAGTTCCCTTCCTTACGACCATGCGTCGAACCACACGCTGCGGAGTCACGACGCGGCGAGTGATAACCTTCCGACCAGCTGTGCTTTGACTGGAGGCACTTCTGCTACTACCAAGGTCCCCTCCGCATCCACGAACAGTACTTCATCTTCCGACTCAGCTCCAGAAATCGAGCCAGCCGTGTGAACGACAGTGCGAACCACTGGCGAAGTCACTACACGACGTGTGATGGTCCGTCGCCTTGAAGAAGAAGAAGCGTCGTTCGCACTACTGAAGCTGTCGGTTCTCGCAAGAGTACCGTCTTCGCTCTCAATCACTTGGCCGTCCGAGTCGAGATACTGCTCAACCGGAACTCTCGTCCCGTCCTTCCGAACGAGCATCCGTCGAACAATCCGTCGCGTCACTTTCCGTCGACCTGGGGTGGAGGAGCCTTCACGTGTGATGGTTTCTTCCGTCGTGAAGCTGCCGCTTTTCGAGAGGTCCGAGCCTCCGGTAGAGACCACATTCCCGTCAGCGTCGACGTACTGCACCTCTTCTCGCATCTCTCCGTCCGCTCCTTTCGTGCGGATCCGCACCTTCTTCAAAGTTTGGCCAGGAGACACCACCCTACGCGTGACTACAGTTCGTCCCGAGCCTGCGTCACTCACATTGGTGAAGCTGCTGGAGTTGCTCCCGTCACTTACGACGTTACCGTCCGCATCCACAGACTGAACTTCTTCCAGCACTTGTCCATCTGCTCCCGTTCTGCGGACAATGACACGGCGAATCGTCTTCCCAGGAGTGACAAGTGAGCTTGAAAGACTGTCACCAGCGGCACCTTCAGTCTTGACGACGTTCCCTTCCACGTCCAGGTACTGCACTTGTTCACGGACTTTCCCGTCCGCTCCAGTGCGACGTACATTACGTTTCGTCAGCTTCACGGGCGTCACAACCTTCGAGCTCACAACCGTTGACGGGAGCTCCTCCACAACGTTCCCGTCAACGTCCACGATCTGCACTTGTTCGGTCACTTGTCCGTCCGCTCCGGTTCGACGAACCACCCGTCGAACCGTCCGAGTGACGTTGGGGACCCTCTTCACCACCAAATTGGTGAGTAGTTCACCCTCCAGAGTCTCAGCTTTGCCGCTTTCTCCGGCCATTAACCGTCTTGAAAGAGACTCTCGACTAGGAGACGAAAGTCTCTTGGTCGGCTGCTTGGACACGGTGACATGGCTCGATTTCACTTGAAAGTCCGTCCCGGGGTGCCGGCGTCCGAGAACCCGTCGTAGGACGCGCCTTCTTCAAAGGACGAGGCGGACGTGGCCGACCGGGGGTCATCAACTGCTTCTGAAGGAATTGGCGGGTGCCTAAACCTCCGAAACCCGCGGGAGACGACATCTCGGAGCTGCGTACGTGCGGATTCCGCTTCAGCAGAGCGTTGTGAGTGATTTGGGAGTGGGTACCGACGTCGTCGGTGGATTGAGAAGCGTCCGCCATGGGCCAGCAAGTGAGACTTTCGACTGTTTCTTAGAGGTTTGCTATGCTGGACTTGTGGGAGCGACGGACTCTTTTCAGTAATGAGAGAGGTTTGATCTCTCTCGGACAGGTTGTCGTGCTCTCGGGCGTAGGAGCCCCATGGAGACTGGACGGATACTTGGCGGAGCTTGTTGCAGTATTGACGTGCTGACTATCTGAGAGTTCAGAAACTGCAGACGAGGCGGATCGCCTAGATCCGATAACCTATGGCTAGGCATGAGTGTTGAGAAGTACTTTGGTAGAGAAGAGGCTCTGAAAAATAGTAACCTGTTGAACAGACTTGGCTTGGATGTATTGTTTGCAGTAGATGGGACTGAAAAATAGAGCCAAAAAATAGATGGCAGACAGGCTTGGACACCATAGAGTTCAATGTCGTTCGCTGCGGTCGCCATCGAGAGCAGTAACTCCACAACGATTGATGTGAGTGCTTCACCGAGCTTGTCCGGGCCACATATCTCCAGCACTTTCGGCCTTTCACAATTACCAGTGACTTGAAGCAATTTGAATCGTTTGCACCGAGTCGAAAGGCGTCCAGTGCATTCGTTCAGATCTGGCCGCACGTTCTACCGAATCGGCCCTCGCCTTTTTCGTGGGTTGCAGTCGATGGCCCTTTTCCACTGTCGATCTGACACATCGAGATGGAACGCGCCGCTGGCCATCCCGGTCAACGGACTCTGGACGCAACTTGCCACGCTCAATGGCCTAATCCAGAGCTGCAGTTGCCTTTTGTGGTATCCGGGACTCGTAAGAAAACTTACACGACCGGTTCACACTCGAAATTCGGGAGCGGATGTCGGAAATCGGATTTTCGACATGCTTTACGGCACAATCGGACGACGCAAATCAACGACAAGACAAGGGTGCCACGCGTGTCGGACCTTTTCGACAGCAGATGAATAAGAGTCGCCTGTGCCACACGATGCGAATTCAATAGTAGGACTCGACACGATGCAAGCCGCGCTTGCATCTCTGGCGTGCATGTCCACCTACGTGTCGTCAATGCACCCGCGCAAATTGGATGACACTTCTTCATCCAGCCGATTCGCTAGAAATGGTATCGCAGTGGAATCCCCTGCCTGATTAACGTGTGAGTCAATATGACAACGTGTCAAGGTCAAAGTGCTTCGGCAAGTGAAACTGAGCCGGCTGATCTCCTTGTCCTCATGGAGCGATTGGCAGGTTTGTTTCTGTGGTCTTACTCGACTCATTTTTGCTCTCGATCTTGCAGAACTCCAATTTTCAGCAAGTGTCTAGGACGGCTGCCCTTCGTCACCGAATTTCCATTGAGTGCGAGATTCACAAGTTGTCGCTCCCTGGTGGTTAACCCCCCAGACCAAACGTGTTTCTGGCAGTTCTCGGTGCTTATGATTCCTGTTGTGGTTAAACTTCATCCCCAATCGTAGCGATATCAATCCCAACCTTGTTGTAGCTACGCCGGACAACAATCTATAAATCAAATCCACGCAGGTGTTGATGTTTACTCCAGGAGGGTCAGTTTGCAAACTATAATACCAGTAGCATCTAAACGCAGCAATTTGGCCCTTGCAGAGTTTGGCTAGGGTGCTTCCACAGATAAGACCCACAGAAACGGACGAGGCCATTACATGTTCTCGACCGAACCGTCCTCATTCTTATCGATCTAAAAGTTGGACCCGGGAAGACTCCTGACCTCTGGACGCGCCGCGGCACCGCCTTGCTACTCTCTCTCAGCACGTACCCTATCGGTGAGGACGGATTCTGATCTCGGCATAGATTCATTAGAATTGCAGATTGAGTCTACTTATGGGATCCGTTTGGTTGCCCTCAGGACTGGGCTGTCCTAAAACACAGCCGTTTGGAGTCCTCCCGCGAATAGCATGGCGGCTGCACCCAACCCAGCGAGGACGAGAAGGAATACAAATGGCAAGAGAAGATTACTTGGTACAGACAGCAGCTAGTTAGGAGGGTACACTTGCTAACCAAAGGTGTTCTCCTCCAGTGCATTTGAAGAGGCCTCCCTTCTCGCTAAACCAGATCAGCCACTCGCACAACTCAAAATCGCTTGCTTGAGCTACACGACTTCAGATTCGACTACGTTATCATGGCTGATACCTGAAGGTTGCTGCTAGCAAGGGCGACATGGCGAGACTGAAGATGCTGCATGCCAACCGCACGGAGGGTTGTACTAAACTCGCGATGAACTGTGCTGCCAGGAATGGCCACTTGGAGGTCGTGAAGTGGTTGCACGCCAACCGCACGGAGGGCTGTCCTACACGCGCGATGGACTTGGCCGCCCAGAATGGTCATCTAGAGGTCGCCAATTGGTTGAGAGACCAGATTGAACAAAAAGAGCTCCATCGCGAAGAAGACGAATCCATTCGCCTTGAAGAAGAAGAGCTTCGTCGTGAAGAAGAGGAGGCAACACGGCAGGCTGACGAGGCCGCTAGGCGAGCTGGAGAGATTGTTAGGCTTGCAGAAGAGACCACAAGGCGAGCAGAGGAGGTCAAAGAGAGAACGGCAAAGCGCCGCGAAGATTTGGTCAAGAGACGCATCAAGGCTGAGCTCGATGCGGAGCAAGCACAAGTCGACGCCCGCCGTACCGAGCTCGATGATCAACAAGAGGAGCTCGAAAAACAGCAAGCGCAGCTCGAAAACAGCAAGCGCAGCTCACCGGCCGCCGCACAGAGCATAAAACCAGCCGCGCCATGCTCCAAGCCCAACAGGAGCAACTCGACGCACGCCGTGCTGAGCATGGGGGACGCAAGAGAAGCCCGAGTGTCCTGTGTGCTTCGACTGCCTCGAGATGAAGGAAAAGTGACTACGCCATGTGGCCACCAATTCTGCGTGGATTGCTACAGCAAGCCATCGATAAAAACATGCCCGTTGTGCCGCGCCGACCTACCTGGACGTAATTGAGCAGAAGACGACAACACGCGATTCAACCGCAATAACTGAAAAAAAACACATGGTTCTACCGAGGTTGTGCTGTATTATGTAAGGGGGTGGGTCCCTAAAGGCTCGCGAGTTCCTACTCGTGAAAGGACGAGAGGCTTCTGCTCCTCTTTGGAGTGCAACGTAACCGTAAATGGCCACGGTAGGTTACCAGGCGAGAGGTATTCCACGTCTTCGTTCCTGCACTAGAACACTTAGATTCTGAAGAAATGATGCTGACCGTCATAATCCCAATCCGTTCCGTCCTGCGAGCGATAATAAACCCTACGAAGTGAGGGATCCACTGCAAACTTGATGATATTGGCTAATGTGTTGGTAGGTTGGGTGAAACGCTATATCACGCTCAAAAACGGGATATGACACTTGATCAACTGCTCGAGAGGCCGTTTAATTGTCTTGAGGTGGTGGCTGCTGAACTTTTTCAGGTAGGCGTCGTGTTCTTCCGGGGCAATCACTTCCAAGTACTCAAGTCTCTGATTGTTGTCCAACATCAGCAATAACGCCTTCGCATTCGACTCGAAGTCCGGTGGGTTGTAGCTTTGAGGGACAATTTGCCAACCATCCCACTCGTCCTTCAGTTGAACACGCAGTTGGCGCACACAGTTCACAAGCGAGTTGGTCGTGTCACTTAAAGCGGCCGAGAGAGCGGCGACATCGTGCCAGTGACAAGTCAGTGTAGGGATTGGTCGATTCCACAGCCTGTACTCATCGAAACGTAGCTGAACGTCCACACAGCGAAAGCTTCTGCAAGTTAGGACAACTTCGAATGATCAAGTTGTCATCCAGATCTTCCCTAGGACAATCCAGTGCTAAGCTTTTCAGTGTAGATCCAATTTTCTCGAGGAAGAGGCCCAGACCGGCCGTATCCGGCGGCTTTCTTTCACTGGCGCGCTCGGATTCTTCGTTATCATCGTCACTGTTGTCTTCCATTTCCTCATCTTCACTGTCCTTATCAAACTGAATTGTTAGTGACATCAGTTGTTGTTCGGGAACCGGGCAGTATTCTGTTTCTTGGAATGCCAAATCATCACGTTGGACCAGACAATGGCCAAACCCAGAAATTAGGACGTTCACAAAGTCACTTTCGCCATCGTCGCTAAAAGTCGTGACGTCCCTCACTGCGGTTGGAAGAGCAAACGCACGGGAGCCCTGGCGGAGTGCGCCACCTCCCAACGAAGTTTTGTACCCTTACTCAAAGTAGCTTTTCTTTCAGCAACCTCGCCACGAGGGCAGTCAAAAAGAATCTCTTCGGGATGGTCTGACATCATCACCGATGCAAAAACTTCCATCTCCTCAGCCTTCATATCCTTGATATCAGTTAGTGTAAACTCTTCTACCCCACGCTTTGAGACAGCAGCGTACGCTAACCATATCCACATTTTACGGCGATCCCGGTCGTCCTTGCTGTAAAGGACATCGACAAGTTCCTAGTCGTGCGATTTTAATCTTAAAAGCATCATAGCTGAAAGCACAGCTCCGTATTCCCATGATCCCATCATCCTGTCACATCCAGCTTGACAGCACTACGCTGACAAGGGGTTGCAGTATCGCCACTGTTGAATACTTCCGTAGAATCGGAATCAGCGCCAAACAAGGTCCTCTAAAAACAAGCCAACGCTTTACGTTCCGTAGCATCTGCAGCATTGCTAAGAAGCGTTGCCACTTGCGAAAACGAAATGTTGTCCGCCATCAAGGTCTCCATCGTTTTCACCATCTTGGCGGTGGGTAAACCATCGTAGTCCACAATCATGGGTTTCAGAACGAATGTGCATTGCAGCGACCTCGCCTTCACCGGTTCTTCTCCCAGACTCGTCCACATTGCTCGAATCGCTTTTTCAGCCTTCCCACTATTCAGCAGATTGTTCGGGGCGTCCTTATAGCCACATTGGTCCCTGTATAACACTTGCACCGGAATCTCAATATTCACTCCCGATTCCGAGTCTTCAGCCTCGTATCCATCTTGGCAATTCTCGCCAATGTCCAGACGTACTCTGACTGGGCTCTGTGCGGTGGCTAGTATCGAAAAATATCAAATAGTCCAGTCCCAGCGTCTCGTCGTCTTTTGTCTTTTTGTTTTCCGTGAGCTCGAATTCGAGCAAAATTCCACGGGCACCTCGCTTTCGTGTTTTTCTTGTCCCTTTTTGCCCATTCTAACGTTGCATTTCTCCCTCAGCAAATATTTCCAGACTGAGGGGTCTACGCGGGCCACTGCAGCCAATAAAGCCAGCGATTCTCGCACTTTGTGCATGTCGCGCTTGAAATTGGCTTCATCTTCCTCGCTGAATACGAATCCTTATCTGTAGTTGGGGGCGTCGGATCGCTTGGGGAGAGTCACTTCGAGACGGAATTTGTGCGGGGCCCACGCGTCATCGTCTCGCTCGATCTTCGTGTAGAGGACGCGATTCTGCAGGGGACGCACCACTTGGTGAGGAACTTCCAACGCTTCTCCATCTCGGGGAGGGACGCAAAAGATCTACTGAAAAGATCTAACAATATTTTTAGAAAATACTGTCAGCATATTTCACTTTGAGTCTCGTTAGATTTCTCACGAAAGAAAACCTGACGGAGAACAGGCGAGGTTGCATATGCAAAGATATTCGTCACCACGCGTTGATCGAGACCAGACGAAATTATCCGGGAAGAATTCGCCTCGCACTTCATTGCTTTGCCCAGTTTCAGTGACGAAGACATCATCTTGTCCGGCAGTACACTAAGAAAAGCAGCCTTCGCCCCCTCGAGATTTTCTTAGCTCGGTTAATAGGCTTCCGTGGTGCGCCCTGAAGTAGCTGCCGTAGTTATGGCACTCTGATGGCACGATAACTTCGAGGTATTCGAGTGTTTGATTCATTTCCAGCATTTCGAGAAGCGCTTCCAGGTATAAATTGATAGCGGGCTCATAGCGAATCCACTGATTGTCTCCAAATCCTTCCAAGTTCGTCAAACGAATGCTCAATCGGCGGAGACACTTTGTGAACCAGTTGTGTTTGTCGCTGAGATCTCTTGAGAGACCATCGATATCTTGCCACCTGAAGCAAATCGTTGGCAATTTTGCTTCGCTGCGTGAAGCTCACCAAAGTTGAGTCGAATTCCCACCCAACCTTTACGGAGGGATAACTCTTCCAAGTGCGGACAGTTTTGAAGGATTGCATTCTCGTCTACTTCTTCTCCTGGGCCGTCGATTGTCAAAAATCTCAATGAAGAGCCACTCGCAGTTATAAGGCGGGGTAATCCCCTCTAGAGCTTGGCTGAGCACATTTGCCGAATTTAAGCGTGAGAGAAGTCAAGCCACGTCCTCTAGCATCGACTTGCTGGCTTTGGTGAATCACTAAATCAGCACGCTGGGCCAAACACCGGCCAAAACCAGGAATTAGTACATTCACAAGCTCAGTTTTCCCATCGTCACTAAAAGTTCGCACGTATGGTACAGCAGCCGAAAACTTGACAGGAAGAGAGTGGGGCAACGGCTGGCCCTGCTTCGAGAGAAGCCAACAAACAAGAGCACCCTTCTTAATTAGTGCATCCATGTCCTCAGCGTGCCCTCGCGCAGACCCATACAATATTTCTTCTGGGTGTTCCGATGCTAGTACGGCCGAGAACTCGGCCATATCCAGAATATTCACGTCCTCGATATCAGTGAGCACTAATGATTCCAACGCCGAGCACTTTCGTGCTCTCTCAGAAAAACATCCGTATGCCAGCCACTTCCACCAGTCCTTGAGATTAGTTGGCTCGCTCGAGTTTAGTCGTAAGCGTATTGTGAGATTTCTTGTTGTCTGGGTGATTGCTATCGCCGAGAAGATGGCCTCGAACTCTGAAGATCCGAGCGTGTAATCACACTGCATGAAGACTGTTCCCATTTGAAGCGGTACCGCCTCCATACTATACATCGCCATCTTTGAGCAATACCTCGTGTTCGCTAGCTCCTGACTGCGTCGAGTAGCATCGAAAACGACTGCCATCATCTGCCGAAATGACATCGCTGTCGCTCGTTTCTCGCGTTGCTGGTCCATCTCAGCCCTTATCGAAACTTGAGAGAACCACACGTTATCACCAACAAACTTGGCCATCGTCTCTGCGATCTCCGGTCCACACCCCAGTCCACACAAATCCCCAATCATCGGCTCGAGAACAAAAGTGCATCTCAAACGTCCCGACTCAACTGGTTGGTTCTCCAAACTCCAATTGTAACTCTCCCACTCCTCTCGTATCATCCTCTCAGCATTTTGAATACTCAATAAAATCTCAATCGGCGCCACCTTCGCCTTGTACACTGTCGAAGAATTGAAAATGACCCGAATGGGGATATCCACATCCAACCCCGGGCGCTTTGGTCCCCAATTCTTGTCCATGGACGCAATTTTCTCCAAAGTGGTCACATATCCGGGACTAAAAACTCGGCGTTGCGTCACGCCACATAATTGCACTAAATCCGTCTCAGTCTGATGCTCCATCACCAACACAAACTGCACTGGGATTTCTGATTCCAATGCTGTATTCTGATTGGCTCCAAAATCTACTCCGCACTGATTGGCTACAAGGAATTTCCACCCATCAGAATCCACTTGCGCCACGGCCGCCAGCAGCGCCAAAGCTTCGCGCGTGCTCTGGAACTCCCTGCGGAAAGTCTCTTCGTCTTTGTATCCCCGTAAGCGCCCGTACGAGTGGGTAAAATCACTTGCAAAGCTCGTCGTTGGCTGCTCCCCACGTCGTCGTCGTCATCTGCAAGGCCGCGATAGTGAATTCGGTACTGCAGCAAGTTGCACCAAGGCTGGAGGAACCCCAGCGACGATCCATGGCGGTATCAGATTATGAACCTATCAAGAAGATTTGGAAGTACTTTTGACCAATGGGAGGAGAGGTATGTCTTCATTGGATGAAATACGGGGAGTGATGGTCACACTTCAACTTGGGTAGACATCGAGAAGACTACTAAGTAGGTTAAGCTCGACACGCACGGCAAGGAACGTCGTAAACTCGGCTGTCAGTCCGTTAATGGGACCACCAGCATTTTTTTTCAATGTATACGCAGTAATACAATCACTATAACGGTAAACTTCAACTTATGGTACAGATGGGGTGTAATTCAGTACCAATTTCCACTGAGATCGCGCATCAGTGGGCACTGGTATCACTCGGACGTAAAGCTGCAACTAGTAGTGCAGTTCTCCATTGCCAACATTTTCTTTTACGCTTCGCTAGTAGTGAATCACTCCAACTTGAAGTTGCTGCATTGCTTGCTTGCGATTGGCCAAAAATCGGAGCGCAGGCTTCCGCACGCTCAGTTTTCAACAAGCGCACTGCAGCAAGTGAAAGTCTGGAATGGCAGCTCCAAGTGCCTCCATGGGCGAGAGATGGGACTTTCTGACCCCGTGGTGCGCCATATTGAAGGGCCATATCGAGTTCGATGCTCTGGCGTGCAGCGAGCACTACGTGGATACGTGGAAGAACCACCTGAAAGTCACACTACCCACTCGAAAAGACGTGAAAGAGGACGAAAATTCACGAAACACCAACAATTCGGACATTTCAGAGGAAGAAAAGCTCCAACAGAAGTTCCAGAAAACGCGGGAAGCGCTGGCTGTTCTTGCTGCAGTGGCTCATGTGGACAATGAAGGCTGGAAAGATCTACTGGTGAACTTTTGTGGTGTGGATTTAGGGGGCCCAGGAGAAGAGGAGAGAGAGAAGAACCTGCCGGCCAAGTTTCTTCTGTTCATGGATCGGGAAGGGGATCACATTAAAGAAGAGAAATGTGATCTAGTCACGTTCTGTGGGGTGCACCAGAGGACGCAGTGCAGTGTGGAGTATCTTCATACGTTGAAGAAGATCTCGGCTCTTGCTGATACCTTGACGCCAGAGAATAGCGGAGCTGATGTTGAGATTCCGGTGAAACTTCATGCTTCGAGTTGTTTGAATGAGTCGGGGCCCCGCTTGGTGGCAGCAATGAAGGAGATTGCGAAAGAAGAGAAGATGGCGAAGGAGGAATGGGAGTTGTGTAACAAGAGTGGAGGGAAAGAAGGCGTTGCGTGGGGCTCGATACGGTGCACGTTCGTGCTGGAGCCGATGATTGTGGACTTTAGTGGCTGTTTGATCGATGCTGACACCGCAGAAGCGATGGAGAAATTGGTGCGTGACAATGTGTGGGCTTCTGAAGTGTCGGTGAGACTGACGATGGATCCAGTCCTTTCGAAACAGCAGCGGCAAGCGAAAGTGGCGTTCTGCAGGCTTGTAACTAGTCTCTTCGACAGTACGCGTCGTCCGTACGCGGAAGCGAATTCACAGTACAGTGGTGGGCTGGATACTCTAAAACAAATGCCGCTACAGTTTGGCATGGTGCATCTGCATTGTGACGTCAGGTTGGAGCAACTCGACATGGCATCCTTATTCTCGGCAATTGCTGTCACTCAAACGACCAGGAACTTCTCGATTCGCGTGGATTCAAAGATTTACTCGGGTGATACTGGGGTTGATTTCTGGAAATGGATTGCTTACGCATTTTTCTCGGACCGAGCGGCTTCTCACTCTTCCGTTGAGTCTCTCACAGTCACGGATGTAGGGCTCATATCGCCAGCCGAGATGGAAGGTTTTACTGCCGTGATGACATCCAAACACCCCGTAGAAGAGCTGTTTGGTTGCCAGCCAGGCCGTGTGGCTGGAAAAGAAGGGACCTTGAATGCGCACGCACCAATAAAATGGAGTTCAGACCCCAGGCGCATCCGACCACGGATTCGCAGCCTCTATCGTTTGATGTACCAATTCCTTTTGTGCGGACATTTAGTGACAATGGATGGAGCAAATGGGTGAACGTTTTAGTCCCTGGGCTCGGTCGATGCCAGGTCCAGCGAAGTGATTTGGTCGTTCCTCCAGGCAGAAAGAAGAGAGCGATCTCAATCCCAAGTAACGTGACCTCGTTTACGATCCGTTATCACGGATTTATGATGTGGGTACGCACAGACAATCTTCACCTGATCCTCAAAGTCATGGGATCCCAATTAAAATATCTGAAAATCGTGTGTCCATCGGATTCAATGGACGTTGACGACGTGGTTCAAGGCTGTCCGAATCTTGACAAGATGGAGATCTGGAGAGGGTATGTAAACGTTGGCTTCGACTTCACCGAGCACCATAAAAGCAGAAAAGCACTGTCCGCACCCAACTTCAATGGCTGGAACTACAACGAACTTGCAGAAATCTTGAGCGACTCTAGCGATCCTGTGATTACGTCTGTACGTCGACTTCTGGTTCGTCGTCTGAGCCCGCCGGCTTTCGGAATGGTTGTATATGACTCCAGAATCAAGACTGAAATCAAGAAGTATCTGAAAATGCTGGAGGAGAATCGGACCCTCGAGCATTTGGAGATGCATCTTTCCACTCCCTTTCACAAGTACCTATCGGCGTTTAGAGAGCACCATCTGGAGCCGATCGATGGATCGATCAAACTCCCGAATGAGAGCAAGATGGCGTTCCTCAGCGTTGTAAATTCGCCAAGCGAAATGCCCGTGAAAGCGACCAAGAAGGACGACTGCGAGACGTCCGTACGAGCTATCCACCCGATGCGTCAGCTCAGTCGCGGTGTGATCTGGGAAATCTTCAGCTTTGCTCGATCACCTGTGCTTCGAAAAGTGTACGCGGTCTTGGTTAATGATGGTGTCCCGCTCGGAATATCAGACGAAGAGGACCTGTCCGATTCGTAGGTACCGGTATGTTCGGCGGTGCCGTACTATGATTTATAAACGCAGGTGCTTTCCGATAATGCACTCGTGCGAAGGCGCCGGCATCGAAGTCACAACGAAACTTGCTCTGCATTGCACCGCATCCTGCCATCATGATTCGCCTCATCACTGCTGTCACTGCCTACGCGTTTGTCATCGGCACGGTTGCCGCGTACGAAACCCCTGTGCTATTGTAAATTTATCTACCGGTACCGGTAGTTATCTGTCCACTGGTGGTGTTATTTCTTGTGTTGCCCAATTCTGTAACCTTCACATCTCTGGTCGTGGTCATAAGAACAAACTTAGCGTTCTCGTCATGTTTTGATCCAAGACAAGAAGAACTGAGTGGTAGAAAACCCCATCTGACAACGAAGCACGCGTATCCAGGTACTACAGTATTACGATCACGGAAAGTAGTACAGTACATGTACTTCGAAGTAGTAGAAGTACAAGGTAATCATAGAAGTTGATTGCAAACATAAGTTTTAGGCACCAAAGAAGGATCGGCTCAAAAAGCCTTCTTTTTTAGTAAACGGTACATGTTCGAGATGCTGGTCGGTTTTCCAGGTGTGTATCATAGAAGTCATAGGCAGATTCCTGCCTTACCGTGTTAAGAGTCCGTTTGGCGCCGCCCAGATGTTTTGGTACAATACAGATAACGTTAGGATACAATGCTCGTAATTTACGAGAACATATTGTATTGGTTACGAGTCGTAACCAGTTCTGACGAACTGCACCTCAACTCATGGTACTGTACTGGTTAGAGAAAAAACGTACCATATACCACGCATAATTCCATGCATTACGAGATGCTGGTGGTGTGTATCATTGCACTCACGGGTAGATTCGTGACTTAACCCGTTTGTGGTTACCGGTATGATGCGCCGCCCAGATTCCAGGTTTTGGGACGGGCGGAAACACTTCACACGTTGTTGTTCGCAAAGCGTAATCTGTAACCAGCTGCACCTCAGCTCAAGGTGTGGTTAGAAAAAAACGTAATATACACGCAGAACCAGAACAATTAAAGCCAGAGATACGACTTGCTGCACCGAATAGGATCGGTTCAGGATTACTGTGCTGTGGAACTTCCTGAAAACGTAATCTTGTACCGGTATGACCTCGCCAGACAACTCGGGTGACCCAATCTCCCAGCCATTCCTTCGCTCCTTCTTTCTTCCATTCTGAATTGATCCATCTCCGTGACAAGTGGTGACTTTCATGCGGACGTCGATTTTCCAGTCCCTTTTGCTGGTGGCGGCGCTACTGCAGCCGTTCGCTTTGGGTTCTTCCTCCTCTTCGTCTTCAATTATCACCGATGTGAACTGTGACCCAGACTATGAACAGCTCAACGAATCTACGGGCGAATGTGAATGTCTTGATGGTTTTAGTGGCTTGGGCTGCCGCATGTGCGAAGTTAGCGACGACAATTCAAACTCGGATGTGTGCAGCTCTGCTCTTGGCTCGGACTACTCGTGCGTTTCGGGGCTCAACTACAACTCTGGGACGTCAGTTAAGACGTACACTTGCACGCTTTCCAGTACCCTCCAAGCACTTTTCCCCGGTGGTGCGTTGGATGTGAGTTGCGATCGAGACGGACAGGACGACACCACCTGCTCCGCGGCAGTGTACGAAGCCAAGGACACGGTGGACGGCGTCCACATGATTGACTGCAACATGACCCAATGCGCGTTCGCCAATGGCAAAGCTAATGGCGAATGTGGCAACATCGACTGCAAGTGCGGACCGGAATGCGCGAGTATGACCAAGGAGCTAGTCGAAAGTGCACTGAGTGGGAAGCCTGCCAAGATCCAAGTGACCGACTCGACGGAGCTCTCCATTGTCATTGAAGGTTCCCCTCTTCCGCTCTCTGCTACGTGCAAAGCGTCCGGGTGTGAACGTACCGACAGTTCTGAAAGCGTTGAAAGCAGCGGTAGCAGCACGTCGATCAACGCAAGTACTGGAGATGACTCTGAAGACGCAGAAGGTGTGTGGTTTGCACTTGTGACTTGTGGACTCTTGTTGGTGCTGCTGCTACTTGGTGGTTTTGCCTTCTGCTGCTGTTTGGTTGGCGTTCGTCCGGGCAACAAGGAGGAGTTGGAGACCGAACTACTCAAAGTCATTTCTAGCTCGGCCAAGACGCTCGAGTTCCGTAACGTTAGTTGCCACGCGAGTGCAGACAAAGCGTCGTCCATGGGGCCCAAGTGCATTCTGGACAAGATTTCGGGAAGTGTTTCTCGAGGAGAAGTTCTTGGTTTGTTGGGGCCCAGCGGTTCCGGAAAAACGACCCTGCTGAACGCCCTCGCTGCAGTGAAAAATGGCAACGCGAACTTCTCTGGAGAACTTTTGCTGGACGGCCAAAAGGTGACGAAGAGCTATCGACGTGTTGCTGCCTACGTGCAACAGGATGATACTTTGTATTCGACGCTCACCGTGCGTGAGTGCATTGCGTACTCGGCCCAACTCCGACTTCCCTTGGCGATGTCTGCTAGTGTCAAGAACGCCATGGTGGATCGTGTTATCGCAGAGCTCAACCTTGGACACGTGGCAAACTCACGAATTGGATCGGTGGGAGGAAGCAGCGCTCAACGTGGCGTATCTGGCGGTGAGAGACGTCGTGTAAGCATCGGCATGGAACTTGTGACGTCGCCGCAGATTCTGATCCTGGACGAGCCCACGTCTGGACTGGACAGCTCGTCAGCTCACTCTGTTGTGCAGCTTCTGAAAGAGTTGGCAAGCCACGGACGCATCGTAGTGCTCAGCATTCATCAACCTAGCGCACGGTCGTTCCTGCTTCTGGACAAGATCATGTTGCTTGGTAAGGGAAACTTGCTGTACAGTGGAGAACCTGCAGAGTCCAAAGGATACTTCCACGGTCTCAACTTCAAATGCCCTGAGAACGAAAACATTGCCGACTTCATTCTGGACATTGCGAGCGATACGAGCAACACACCGATGTTTCAATCCCTAGAGACTTCGACCGCAGCCTCAATCACAGTATCCTCAGGAGAAAACATTGTTCAGCGTCAAAATTCACCGCGGAGCGCTGCTAGCCCTGCATATGAGGCAGCGGGATCTCCATTCGCCATGGAAGAAGTCCCAAAACCACAGAGCAACTTGGCCTCGATCCAAACTCTCATCGTCGAGATCCGTGTACTCTTCGGCCGCACCGCTCAGAACATCTTCCGTCACCAGTCCCTGTTGGTTCTACACGTCGTGCTCAGCTTGGCTTTGGCTCTGTTTGGCGGACTGATTTTCAACGGAGTCACCAACGACCTGGCTGGATTCCAGAACCGCATGGGCGCGTTTTACTTCATCCTGACGTTCTTCGGCTTCGCCAGCATGAGCTCCATGGATCTGTTCATCGCCGAGCGCCAGATTTTCCTTCGTGAGACCGGCGCAATGTACTATGGGGCGTTCAGCTACTTCCTCGCCAAGGCTACGCTGGACATGCTGCTGCTGCGCGTTCTCCCAGCCTCGCTCTTTGCAGGCATTTTCTATTGGATCATGGGACTCCAATCCTCAGTGGAGCACTTCGCGCTGTTCTGGGTCACGTTGGTGCTGTTTAACGTGGCGGCGGGTTCAATTTGCCTGCTCGTTGGAGTTCTGGCGAGACGTGTGGGTGTAGCGAATCTCGGAGCCACTGTCGTGCTCTTGGTCATGCTTCTGTTCGGAGGCTTCTTGCTCAACTCACAGACCATGCCAGGTGCGGTGGGCTGGTTGAAACACCTCTCGATTTTCGGCTACGCGTTCGAGATCCTCATGGTGAACGAGCTCAAGGGCATCGTTCTGTCTTTCGACGCCCCCGGTTACCCCGCTGTGCCCGTCTACGGCGAAGTGTACTTGAAGACGCTGAACATGGACTACACCAACCGCTACTACGACGTGGGAGCACTCGCTGTGATTGCGATCGTCCTGAACCTCCTCGCGTTCTTGTTTCTGTCGTTCGAAGTGCCTTCGTACAAGGGCATGGCCGACTATGTCAAAGATGAAATTGCGGACCCAAAACGCAAGGGAGAAGCGTACGAACCATGCATCTCGGGTCGTTCTAAACAGTAGCTCCGCCGTACTTTCAGCTGAGATATCAAACCTGATCACGGTAACGAGTCCAAACGATTTAAAATTGACAAACGTTGACCTGCTGAAATACCCCGTTGCTGGTCTGTTCACGGGACTGCCAAGTTTGCGGCAAGTATGGCGCCGGCCAGAACCAAAGTAAAATTGCGCTGGTCTTCCACAAGTGCCTGGTTGGTATCCTGAACAGGCTCATCAATGTCGGTAACCCCACTAGTGCATGCTGCAAACGTCGCTATAACCAGAACAACGAGGGAGTAGAGTCCGTGAACGCGGGTATTGTAATTTTTATTGGTAGACACAAAGGTTGCCGGTCATTCATGCCAATACTACGTACTACGTAGTAGTATAAAGGCGGTGCACACACAACGACCTACAACTAAGTTAGTACAGCCGTGCATTTTATAAACTTCAGGTACAGAGCTCCGGCGAGCTGCAAAATCTCGGAACGTGCTGCAGTTGGGTATTTCCCCGGAGGTGGACCCGCCCAGCTGCAATTTCCCTAAAGTGGACCTTTCCCCGAGGTAGACCCTGCCCAAAGCTATATAATACGTGTAGGTGGCGCACTCTATTGATTGAGGGGCGGCGTTGCTCAGCCGGGGCCAATGTTGTGAGGCCGTTCACTAGAAGCAACACAGCCACGGAATCAATAGCACAGGAGGATGCAAACGGTGGTGATAATACTCAATCATTTTGTGGGATGTGTACGACGTGGCCATCTAGACGCTTAGCGTGGCACCATGGGATCGTACGTGTTCGTGGAGGTGCATGCAACCCTGAAAGCCACCAGCCCATGGTAGTGTAGGCAATCTGCTACTTCGAAGTATAAAGTTTTAGCCCGGCAGGATCCACCTCGGGGAAAGGCCCACCTTGGGGGAAATTGCACTTTACAGGTCCACCTCCGGGGAAATACCCGCTGCAGTTTTCCTCGACGGCGATGCCTGACCTGATACGCACGTGTTGGGTCTGGAAGAAGAGCACCTTCTACCATCCGGCACGGCCGAGACGATGTCCACAAGTGTTGGCATCGACGTGAGGTAAAAAGCGCTTATTCATTGCTACGTCGGTCCTGTTCCTCGAAGTCCGACACGTTTTCCTGTGACTCGGAGTAATTTTCGCAGGTTCTGCTGAGTGCCATTATCATCATCATCATCGTTTGAGTAGATTATTATCGAAATAGTGCCATTATTTTGGTGTCTGACCGATAACTTAACCAGTGATATGCAACTTTTGAAGGGTCATCGATGAGTTCTCCCCTTTTGACCAATACTATTTGCTTCGTGGATGCGTGGAGACTGTAGTCAAAATCTGAAAACGACGATCCTACATGCACTCGTCCATATGGGATAACTTTCGGATCGGCTTAGTCCCTACAAACCACGGGTTGTGCTGTTCGTGCAGGTATCTTTCATTTCGAAAGTCGCCTTCATGAACTCAAGCGCCGTCCCCACGCCTCGAGATTAGTCATGAAGCTCAAATTCGTTCTGCTCCTGGTTGCTGGTGCACTTCTTGCTGTTGGCGATGTGGCATCGGCGACTACCAACGAGAACAAGCTGGACGTGGACGCAATTTCGAGCAAGAGGTCCCTGCGGAGCCACAAGACAAGTGACGCTGAAGAAAGGGGTTTCTGACCGGTGACTTCGCCAAGTCGGATCTGAAGAAGATGCTGAGAAGCGATACTTTCAAGAACAAGATGTTCAAGAAGTGGGATGCCCACACTGTCGCTCACATCAGGGAAAAGCTGGGAGTCGATCCGCTAAAGAAGTCGCTGCTCTTCGAGTACTTGAACGTCTACAACAAGAACGTGGGAGGGGCAGTAAAGCCTGTGACGCATGCCACCAATGGGAAAACGGTTAACTTTTCGAACAAGGTCCAAGCCCGAATCTTCAAGAGCTAGTAAGAAGTTACGGGTGTTTTCAAATGCAAGTGAGTGATACAAGCAGGTTTCGATAGACTTCATGAAAACTCATAAATAAATTGGACTCAAATTACAAAGTCTACTTGTACTACGTAGTATGATGAATGTGCACAGTATTCATTTTGACAGCGGCGTTACCAGTCGTGGTACGCTATGTAGTGTGAATTCTGACTTCCCCTCAATACCTGACCTCAGTCAAAACCCGCTGTTCGTACAAGCGCAAATGGATCGCTGGCGTGTTGCTCTATTTGTTTTTGTTAAGTGTGAGTTCGACGTGAACGACACAATCTTGGGAGCACTGGAAGTCAGTACATCTACGTAGTCACTGCTTGCGTTGCTGCTGTGTTAGTGCGAGAAGAAGTTAGAGACGCACACTCATCTTGTCGTTGTGCAGTTGCGCCTTGACTTCTTGAATCGCCACCTCCTTGCGGTGGAAGATGCCAGCTGCGAGAGCGGCATCGCAGTTTGTCTTCTCGAAGACCTCCGTAAAGTGTTCAGGCTTACCGGCGCCACTGGAGGCAACCACGGGGATACGCACCGACTTCTTCACCAGTGCGATCAGATCCAAGTCGTACCCAGCCTTTTGTCCATCCATATCCACACAGTTAAGCAGCAGCTCACCGGCGCCGAGAGCCTCAACAGCCTGGGCTAGTTGCACCGCGTCGATGTCACGCGCCTCGCGGCCTCCACGCACAGTCATCTGGTACCAGCAGTACTCCTCGCCATTCGGGCCGGGCTTGGTCAGCTTGACAACGTTGTGGCCCTTGGCGTTTTCGTCGTAGAACGACGCCACATACACCCTCTTAGGGTCCATGGACACAACCACGGCCTGGTTTCCATACACCGCAGAAATCGTTTCGATGGAGCTGGTCCCGTCGCCTTTGCCTCCGTTGGCATGGTACTTCTCCGCCGTGTACACCGCGTCGCTTCCGATCGAGACCTTGTCAGCACCCGAGCGGAAATACATCGCCGCCACATCCAGCGCCGAGTGGGTCACCTGCTGGTCGTCCACATACTCGCGAATGCCGCCTCCAATCGTCAGCGGCACGAAAACGCACTCCGAGCTGGCTTCGAGCACCTGCGCCATGGGCAGATCGCCCATCGGTTGCTCGCGGAAGCTCGTGATGTTGAGGAACGCCACCTCATCCGCCCCTCTTCAAAGTACCGTTTGCACAGGTCCACGGGCTTGCCCATGTTGCGTACATTGCCCTCATCCGAGCTTTCCCGCACGTCATATTGGTCTCCCTTGGTCACCACGAGGTCTCCCTGGTCATTGGCACGCACATCCAAACACCTGCACAAAAATCATAAAAAACATCAGCAAAAATATCTTCCCCTCAAAAAATCTAAAATCCACGTACGCAATGACACGTTTCGACAGCGTCGTCTTCGGCGCCGTCGCAGCCGATTCAATACCCTGGTCGTGGTCCTTCAAATCTGACTCCAAGAAGCTCTTCAAAATGGCGATCCCCACGGCGCCACTCTTCTCCGGGTGGAATTGGGTAGCCATCACGTTGCCCTTCTGCACGGCGCTGACGAAGTCCAGGTCCCCGTAATTGGTGGTCGTGAGTACCCATTCCGCGTTCTTGTCCGTCTTTGGGCTCGAAACGAGTGCACAAAGTACACTTTGGCGTCCTCGGTAGATACCGGTAAAGTACCGAAAAGTACCGATTTTTTCCAGGCGGTGATCCCGTTCCAGCCAATGTGGGGCACCACCACCCGGTCAGAGGGGAACTTGGCCACTTTGCCCTTGATGACCCCCAACCCTTGGAGCTCCGGACACTCGTCACTCCCTTCGAAAAGCGTCTGCATGCCCAGACAGATGCCCAGGAAGCGGCGGTCGGCTGTGATGTAAGCCTTAAGTGGCTCTAAGTAACCGCTCACATTAAGGAACGTCATGGCCGCTCGGAAGTTCCCCACGCCCGGGAAGATGAGCACTTGGGCATCGTTAATGTCCTCGGCGCTGGTCACGTCTTTCACGGAGTGACCGGCGGCACGGATGGCGTTCTTGAGGCTGCGCACGTTGCCGGCGCCGTAGTCGAGCACTGTCACTTGGACCATATTGATGAAGGAGGGTAGATAGGGACTGGCTAAAAGTGGCCGGAGCTATTATGATGAGGTGTAGCCATGTTACGCCGGAAAAATCTCGTGGTTTGCGCAATGCAGCGACACTGGATGGTGTGGCCACGTGAAATAGTGGGCGACGTCGAAGTGATGTGGCGCACGTAACAATCGGATAATCAGAGTATCCGTTAGGAATATAGCTTTGACAAGGGCAACCCTTAAGAGTGGTGGTTCCTGCCAACAAGGGTTCTATAGGACCGTAAGCAATGGATAATAAAAATAGAAGAAGCAAGGGCTTGTGCGAAAGAATGACTCAAAACACGATTCCATTATCAAATTAGCCACTTCAAGACCCCAACCTCCGCGTTCACGCACTCTTGCAGCTCGCTAGCGAAGGTGATGAAGGATCCTCAAGTCGGTGCGAGCTTCAAAATGTTGCAGAAGGATGCGTCTCTGGTCAAGAGTTTCAAGTCATGTCCGATTGTCAAGGATGCTGCCAAGATACTGAAGACGAATCCTTCCCAGCTAACCACGAAGAATGTGGAGCGCATCGGGTCAGCCGCGCTTCGATCCACTGGCACTGACAAGAACATGGATCGCGCAGGTTTGTTGATTGCTGCTGGTGTTTTACTTTGGTTCTGGCCGGCGCCATACTTGCCGCAAACTTGGCAGTCCGTGAACAGACCAGCAACGGGGATTTCAGCAGGTCAAGAGGATCAATGGATTACATTGTTCGGACATTACCTCTCGGTCAATAGCTCAGCTGTAAGTACGGCGGAGCTACTGTTTAGAACGACCCGAGATGCATGGTTCGTACGCTTCTCCCTTGCGTTTTGGGTCCGCAATTTCATCTTTGACATAGTCGGCCATGCCCTTGTACGAAGGCACTTGGAACGACAGAAACAAGAACGCGAGGAGGTTCAGGACGATCGCAATCACAGCGAGTGCTCCCACGTCGTAGTAGCGGTTGGTGTAGTCCATGTTCAGCGTCTTCAAGTACACTTCGCCGTAGACGGGCACAGCGGGGTAACCGGGGGCGTCGAAAGACAGAACGATGCCCTTGAGCTCGTTCACCATGAGGATCTCGAACGCGTAGCCGAAAATCGAGAGGTGTTTCAACCAGCCCACCGCACCTGGCATGGTCTGTGAGTTGAGCAAGAAGCCTCCGAACAGAAGCATGACCAAGAGCACGACAGTGGCTCCGAGATTCGCTACACCCACACGTCTCGCCAGAACTCCAACGAGCAGGCAAATTGAACCCGCCGCCACGTTAAACAGCACCAACGTGACCCAGAACAGCGCGAAGTGCTCCACTGAGGATTGGAGTCCCATGATCCAATAGAAAATGCCTGCAAAGAGCGAGGCTGGGAGAACGCGCAGCATCAGCATGTCCAGCGTAGCCTTGGCGAGGAAGTAGCTGAACGCCCCATAGTACATTGCGCCGGTCTCACGAAGGAAAATCTGGCGCTCGGCGATGAACAGATCCATGGAGCTCATGCTGGCGAAGCCGAAGAACGTCAGGATGAAGTAAAACGCGCCCATGCGGTTCTGGAATCCAGCCAGGTCGTTGGTGACTCCGTTGAAAATCAGTCCGCCAAACAGAGCCAAAGCCGAGCTGAGCACGACGTGTAGAACCAACAGGGACTGGTGACGGAAGATGTTCTGAGCGGTGCGGCCGAAGAGTACACGGATCTCGACGATGAGAGTTTGGATCGAGGCCAAGTTGCTCTGTGGTTTTGGGACTTCTTCCATGGCGAATGGAGATCCCGCTGCCTCATATGCAGGGCTAGCAGCGCTCCGCGGTGAATTTTGACGCTGAACAATGTTTTCTCCTGAGGATACTGTGATTGAGGCTGCGGTCGAAGTCTCTAGGGGTTGAAACATCGGTGTGTTGCTCGTATCGCTCGCAATGTCCAGAATGAAGTCGGCAATGTTTTCGTTCTCAGGGCATTTGAAGCCGAGACCGTGGAAGTATCCTTTGGACTCTGCAGGTTCTCCACTGTACAGCAAGTTTCCCTTACCAAGCAACATGATCTTGTCCAGAAGCAGGAACGACCGTGCGCTAGGTTGATGAATGCTGAGCACTACGATGCGTCCGTGGCTTGCCAACTCTTTCAGAAGCTGCACAACAGAGTGAGCTGACGAGCTGTCCAGTCCAGACGTGGGCTCGTCCAGGATCAGAATCTGCGGCGACGTCACAAGTTCCATGCCGATGCTTACACGACGTCTCTCACCGCCAGATACGCCACGTTGAGCGCTGCTTCCTCCCACCGATCCAATTCGTGAGTTTGCCACGTGTCCAAGGTTGAGCTCTGCGATAACACGATCCACCATGGCGTTCTTGACACTAGCAGACATCGCCAAGGGAAGTCGGAGTTGGGCCGAGTACGCAATGCACTCACGCACGGTGAGCGTCGAATACAAAGTATCATCCTGTTGCACGTAGGCAGCAACACGTCGATAGCTCTTCGTCACCTTTTGGCCGTCCAGCAAAAGTTCTCCAGAGAAGTTCGCGTTGCCATTTTTCACTGCAGCGAGGGCGTTCAGCAGGATCGTTTTTCCGGAACCGCTGGGCCCCAACAAACCAAGAACTTCTCCTCGAGAAACACTTCCCGAAATCTTGTCCAGAATGCACTTGGGCCCCATGGACGACGCTTTGTCTGCACTCGCGTGGCAACTAACGTTACGGAACTCGAGCGTCTTGGCCGAGCTAGAAATGACTTTAAGTAGTTCGGTCTCCAACTCCTCCTTGTTGCCCGGACGAACGCCAACCAAACAGCAGCAGAAGGCAAAACCACCAAGTAGCAGCAGCACCAACAAGAGTCCACAAGTCACAAGTGCAAACCACACACCTTCTGCGTCTTCAGAGTCATCTCCAGTACTTGCGTTGATCGACGTGCTGCTACCGCTGCTTTCAACGCTTTCAGAACTGTCGGTACGTTCACACCCGGACGCTTTGCACGTAGCAGAGAGCGGAAGAGGGGAACCTTCAATGACAATGGAGAGCTCCGTCGAGTCGGTCACTTGGATCTTGGCAGGCTTCCCACTCAGTGCACTTTCGACTAGCTCCTTGGTCATACTCGCGCATTCCGGTCCGCACTTGCAGTCGATGTTGCCACATTCGCCATTAGCTTTGCCATTGGCGAACGCGCATTGGGTCATGTTGCAGTCAATCATGTGGACGCCGTCCACCGTGTCCTTGGCTTCGTACACTGCCGCGGAGCAGGTGGTGTCGTCCTGTCCGTCTCGATCGCAACTCACATCCAACGCACCACCGGGGAAAAGTGCTTGGAGGGTACTGGAAAGCGTGCAAGTGTACGTCTTAACTGACGTCCCAGAGTTGTAGTTGAGCCCCGAAACGCACGAGTAGTCCGAGCCAAGAGCAGAGCTGCACACATCCGAGTTTGAATTGTCGTCGCTAACTTCGCACATGCGGCAGCCCAAGCCACTAAAACCATCAAGACATTCACATTCGCCCGTAGATTCGTTGAGCTGTTCATAGTCTGGGTCACAGTTCACATCGGTGATAATTGAAGACGAAGAGGAGGAAGAACCCAAAGCGAACGGCTGCAGTAGCGCCGCCACCAGCAAAAGGGACTGGAAAATCGACGTCCGCATGAAAGTCACCACTTGTCACGGAGGTGGATCAATGAGAGTGACTAAAAGTACAAACTGGAGTATATACTCTTTTGTATATGGCGTCAGAGTGAATGTAAATAGCTCGGTTTTAACAGCCCATCCTGGAGGGTGAAGACCAATGTGCTCGGCAAGCCGAAACAACGCCTGTGGTTTAAGATCCGTGTGCGGAGCACGCGGGCTTAAACCCAGGACCAACCACGGTCACATCTCGCTCGGCCAGGGTTAAAACCTACAGGGAAGGGACTTTGGGGTGAGGCAGGGCCATATTGTTCTTGTCGACACCTCCAACTTTGAGGATTTGACGGCCGTGACACCCGTCCCGTGCTGGCTCTTTAATTTGTAATAATAGTCGGGAAAATGTCTAAAGAGGTATGAAATCCGAACTTAAATGCCAAATGTGTAAAGTTTTGTCGGTATGTGTGTGCGGTTTCCATATGGCACAAAATTGTCTAAAGAGGTATGAGCGTTTTCAAAAGTGTATGAATGCAGTGCAGCAACAGCGCCAATCTGCCATACAGTACGGCAGTCGCAACTCGAAGCAGTACGGCCACTTCTGCTTCATCAGATCAAATGTTTTTCGCTGAGTAGCCATCCTAATTCTACTGGCGAATCTGCAGGAGCACAAGGTGTGGTCGCTCAAGTCAACCTAAAAAATGCAGTTTTGCCTGCACCATCAGAAGTCTCTATTGTAAGCCTCTAAAAACCGGTCGTTTAATACACGACGGCAGCAGTCCTGGGGTTGAATCATTCGCGCTTTCCCAAGGGAAGTACGTGTATGTAAGTCGGAGACGAAGTGCACTTCATCGCACGAGGGTTTTCGTCGCCCGACCGGACTCGAAGTTGGCGCTCGTGGGCGTCCTGGACTGGCATCCCTGAGGTATAACGCTGCTCTCAGAGTGCGCGAGCCTCTTCTGCTGCACCTCGTCCGTGGGCTCAGACTATAGGGCTAAGTCTCGTATTTGGCGAGTGAGCCGCACAAACATCCCAGTGTGTTGCTGAGCCCTGCAGAACCCAGCGACGGGTGGAGCTTAGCACCGCTGCTGAAGGCCGATATGGTGAACTGTCTTGGCCACAATAGACGGATCTGCAAGAAGCGACTCGCAACTCATTCCGCCACGTTCGTGTCTCTTCAAATGTTGTGACCAAACGTGTATGCAGGTGTATGCTGCAATACCGACGGCCCCGGTACTGGATAGGGTTAGTCGGTACATACACGTTTGGCATTTAAGTTCGGATTTCATACCTCTTTAGACATTTTCCCAATAATAGTCTCTGTCGTGGATCAATTCAGAATGGGAGCGAAGGAATGGCTGGAAGATTGGATAACCCGGGTTGAGGTCATACTGTACACGCGATAAGATTACGTTTACAGGAAGTAATGCTGAGCCGATCCTATTCAGTGCCGCAAGTCGTGTATCTCTGGCTTCAATTGTTCGGGTTCTGTGTGTTATTACGGTTTTCCTAACCACACCTTGAGCTGAGGTGCAGCTGGTTACAGATTACGCTTTGCGAGTAACCACAAACGGGCTAAGGCACGAATCTGCCGTGAGTGCAATGATACGGGAGTGCGCTGCTACCACAGAAAGTATGAGCCATTTTCGGTGTATTTCGGAACCTTTCGGTGTACTTTTGGTTCAGGGCCAAGTTGCCTTGAATGGCTGTTAGGGGTCCGGAAGGGGTGATAACAAGCTCGCCAAATCCAACCAAACTGACGTATGAATTCTCAAGGCCCCACCACTCGCACATTCTGTCAGTCCCTTGGGATCGCTCGTTCTATTTAGACCATTGGAACGAGGTGCTAACCGTCTCAGTCACTCTGATTTTGATGCCGTACGAGGTTTTGATGCTCTGAACACGGCGGACTTTAAGGATTTGACCGCAATGCCATCCCTCCTCAAGTACCGTAAAATATATGATATATCTCCGTCTACTTTCTGTGGTAGTAGCATCGTCCGAAGATGTTGATGCTTTTGATTACTTAGCTGCTGCGGTCCTAAAGGATTACTGTTTTAGATTCAGTGACAGAGCAGCTCATCCAACTTTGCGTTACAGTGTATCCCTTGTGATGAAAACCTTGGAGTCAATGCTGTTTTTCGAGCGAAAGGCAGACCAGAAACTACATATGTAGCATACGGTATCACGTGTGATGGCGTGCGCTTGGTGCTTGGTGCTCTGAATAGCTGGAACTGCAATGCGTACTACGTAGTACCGGTACATGCTTTTTGACCGATCCAACCAGCCAGACCAGGTGGAATTGAGTGCTGTAGCACTGCTACATTGCGGCTCGCAGTCAATAGTGTCGTGCTATCCTAGACAATAAAAATCTAACGCTGTTCTCTTAAATTTACTTCCGAGAGGTCTAAGGTCAAAAGTCGGATTTTTGGATAAATCCGTCGTTGTCTGTACCGTATAGTGTACGTGCTCCGAACAATTCAGTGGCCACATTCCTCGCTGCATCCCCGATATTATTCCCATCCCATTAGCGGTTCGTGCTGAGGAAATCGGCCTCAAACTCGACTCCATTGTCGAACTAGCCACGGAGCTCTCAATACTTCAAAACAGCAAACCTCGCGTTCACGAACTCCAGCCGTCCCAATGCGTCAATGCTATCTCGTTATCCTGGTCATTGCGACGTTGGCAGCAAACACACTTGGGGTCACCGACATTGGCGAGTCTGTTCAAGATATCAAGAAGAAAACCACTTCGGACCAGGCACTTGTGGGAGGCCTGCGCAATTTCAGGGAGGACAAGAAGCCTTCCACGGTGGACGATGAAGAGAGACTAAAGATTCCAGGTCTCAACAAGATAAATTCTTTGTTCCAAAAGTCTCCTAAAGTGAGCCAAGCGCTGAGCAAGAACCCCTCACTGGCGAAGATGATGAAGGACCCTCAAGTCGCTGCGAACGTAAAAACGTTGCAGAAGGACACGGCCTGGATCAAGAGCTTGGAGAGGAGTCCGGTTCTCAAGAGTACTGCCAAAATGGTCAAGACGAATCCTTCACAGCTAACCACGAAGAATGTGGAGCGCATTGGGGCAGTCGCGCTTAGATCCACCGGCAGGGAGCTAGGTTTCGGCAGCATGATGTTGATCGCTGGTGGCATTGTCGTCTTGATTTTGGTGGGTGTGGGATTTTACACAAAGTATCCATAGTTGGAGAGAATGGCGCCGTCGATATCTTCGAGAACCCAAGAACAACGGGTAGTGGTCTCTACATTTCTACAACGTTTAAGATGAATGCACCAACGATTTTGCTGTAATTCACCAAAGTTCAGATGATACGAAATAGTTTAGTGCGCCGACTTCATTTTCTAGATAATCAAGCGTCCTATCGTTCTCCATAATGCAGGGCCCCAAAATGGTGCTGCTTTCAGATCATTAATTAAGAGACCATTTTTCGTTTTATTTGACATGGTTCTGGCTTCTATCTGCATCGGAGCTCCTGCGTAGCGAAAATATTGGCAAGCAGGTCTTTCGGTCTCGGGATTTGTATTGTACGCTACCAAGTCGAGTTCTGTAGATAACTTTTAGGCATTCAATGAATGGTGTCTTACACATATGGACAGAATAATGATGTGGTGTACACATCTTGTGCGAACCACCCACTGCGAGCCGCAGCGAGCTCCCAGTTCCCAGTTCAGCTTTCGACCAAGACACGAAAGCCAAGTTAGTTTAAGAAGGGTTTTTCTCTATCTCCACAACAACTAAGACGCCATGACCGACCAAGGACCTGACACGATCCTCGACGCCACCACCACCTTCGCTGAGTCCTGTCCCGGTGGAGGTACCAGCGGCCGGCGAGACGCCGACTGTAGAGGTCGTCGACGTCACGACGGACGGCGCTGCGTGGACGACAACTCCGGCCCGCTCGACGAGTGATCCCCTCCGATCCGAGCTTCCCAGCGCGTGGCGAAGCGCAAAGCGTCTCCGGCGGACGCTGAGAAGGCCAAGAAGGGCAAGAAGAAGCTGGTTCACACCGGACTCCCCGCGTCCCAACCAGACGTGCCGACGACCACGGAGGAGCCAGCGACGACCTCGATGGAGCGACCGCCGGCTAGAACTGTGGAGAGGCCTGTTTCTGCGACCAAGGTGACGACACGACAGTCCACGGAGTTCGACCTGACGGATTTCATGTCGTCGTTCCAGCCTGGCCTCGCCAGCGAATTAAGAACGGCACCCCATGCTCGTGTCAAGCCAGCTGTGGCTGCACCGTCCTCCAGTGGTCAAGACGAGGTGCGCCTTCTTCGGCAAGAGCTCGAATCCCTGAGAGGTCAAGTCGCAGGCGTGCGTCATTCGCTGGCCGTGCTCACTGACCCGAACGACCAAGGTGATCTCCCAGCAAGCAGCGTTCGCTAACTGACAAACGCCAGCTTCCCGGAACAAGCGAAGAAGGCCAAGGGCGACTACCATTCTCCGCAAGCGCACGTGTTAGCGGCAACTCGAATGTTCAAGGGGCTCACTCCATCCGAAGGTAAGCCCGTCTCTCCTATGTCGTTTGTTCTAGGCTTGCGTGAAGCGGAGTGCGTTGGATTCAAGACTACCCCGGCGGTGCTGATGGCACTCTTCTCCGGTCGACTGGGCTCTCGAGGGCTCACCATCCTCCACTTCCGCGAGGAGAACGAGCAAGAGGGGCTGGAGGCTGGATCGTCGAACGGCAACTTCGCAAGCGACTTCAGTCCGACGGCGACTCTTCCGACGGCGGCCACCAGCTGCCTATCGTACGACGACATCCTGGACGGGATCCACGGGCTGACGAGGATGGGCGAAGTCATGTGGCACGATCACATGATGATGGTGACGGAGCGGCTCCGCGTGTTCGTGTCCAAGAACAAGTCGGCAGACCCGGCAGGCTTGCCATCTCGAATGAAGCTCGTGCTCCTGTACGTGAACAAGTGGCTTGGTGCCGCGCTCGGGCACGTCCAGGTCGATGACCCGACTTGGTGGGGTGGCTTCAGCAAGGCCATCGCTGCCATCGACTACAAGTCGCCGGAGTGGACCATGTCGCTTGTGAACACGTCGTCTCAAGCAACCTCGGCCCACTCTCCAAGTCGGTACGTGGAGCGCGACCAGCAACGAAACGAGGGCCAGCAAGGGCACCGCAAGAAGAGCGTTCCGGATGAGATCAGAGCTCTGATCCCGGTCAACAGGCGCGGTGAGGAGCCATGTCTCCGGTTCCTCGGAGGGGTTATGTGCTCTGGCGGAGCTCGAGAGAGATGTGGGCACCAGAAGCGCATCCATGGCTGGCCTTCCACCGACATACGTCGTCGCCTGAAGGAGTGGGCCAAGGACACGTACGCTCGACGCAGAGGCTGGGACCATGAACCGAAACAAGGACGCGGCCACGGAAGACAGTGAAGCCGCCGAGGTGGTGATGACTCTCCGCCACGACCGGGATATGCAAGATAACCAAAGTTGTATTTGTCCCCGTTTGTCAAGTGAGTCAAGTCTGTGTTCCGGCGCTGCCTGCGCAAGCGTTGTGCCGGGGGCAAGAGGGGTGGGATGGGGTGTAAATCTCCGCGCTCGTCGCGGGGCGAAACGCGGATTCGGCGTACTCCACCGTTCGAAAACGCGGGTTTGAAGCACGATTCAAGCTCAAATTTATGCTCCCGGCGCGGCCTAATTTCGACTGGAAACACTGCACCCCGCGCATTAGCAAGTCCGCCTGAGGCGTCAGTTGCTGCTGGGTGTCAAGTGGCTACATATTCAACCGCACCTATGATGGCCATACAGCCTAGGATATCTCCAGCTCCAGTGATGGCCATACAGCCTAGGACATCTCCAATTCCAGTGATGGCCATACAGCCTATGACACCTTCTAATCCAGTGATGGCCATACAGCCTAGGATATCGTCAGCTCCAGTGATAGCCATACAGTCTAGGGCATCTCCAGAGCCTGCGATGGCCATACAGCCTAGGACACCTCCTACGCCCGAGATGGCTACATCGCCCAGGGCTGCCGAAATGGACTCAAGGTCAGAAGATACGAGACCATATGCAGATGCCATGGCTCACGCAACACGCACAACGCATGCCGTAATAACTAGTGCAAGGACTACTCGAGTAACTGAAAACGCAGTCCGCCGCGCTACGGGTTTCGAAGCACTTCGGCGTTTATCACTGAACAAGGCTCTGGGAAAGGTCGGGCTGCGACTGCCAACGTCGCCGTACCCTGCGACCAGGCAATCGTCAAGTGCGACAGAGTTTTACTTGACACGCCACTGCAACGTACGCTCTCTGAGTTTGTCCGCCGGACGCAGATGACTTTATCAGCTCTAGTAGAACTCGTACGTGGCCAGACGGAAGCAGACTACCGTCCGAACGAGCATATGGTTCCCGCAGTGATCGCGCAGATGTGCAAGGACTACCAGCATCTAGAGAAACTGCAAGCTATAGCAGCGGAAGGCGTGCGCGTGGAGCTCAAGAAGGACGAGCCGCGTCAATCGCGTCCACCTGACAACCATGGTTCCGCAACGGAGAGGGTCAACATTCTGCGCAAGAATGTTCGCAAGGAGCAAGACGCGTGGAGGTGTCTCGTACTGGACTTGGCCCTCCTCTCGATGTGGCCCGAAGTGTTCGTCAGCCCATCGGCATTGTCGACAAGGCGGGTGGTGACCCGCTGACGTCCGGATGGACTATCCACGATCTCTCGTCCCTGAAGGCGCCTCGATCAATGACTTCACAGAACCAGGACGCTATTCCAAAGGCCAACTATCAACACTGCGATGCCGTCGCTTATGAGATACTACGAACCAAGCAGGAACACCCGGATGCTGAGACCAAGGCCGTGGCAGGCGATGTAACCTCCGCATTTCAAAATGTCAGTATTCACAGCCGCAGCGTACACCGGTTTGCTGGACGCATTGAGACAGAGAATGCACTCGTTATTGAGCTTGCGTGTCCATTCGGATGGACGGGTTCTCCTGGAGAATACGAAGTCATCGGTGGGGCGATTGCATTGGTTCACGGAGGGTATGGCAACAGGCACAACCCAAATGTTTCTTCAATTATCACTGGGTAGACGACCACGTCAATGTCGCCGCTGACATCGGGTCCAACTGTGATGATATGGAACGCTCACTGCGCTACGCCATGACCGCTATTCTAGGCTGTGGGGCTGTCAATGAGGATAAATTCACGGCATGGAACAACAGTAAAAAATCTTGGGGTTGCCGTTCGACTCCGTAGCAGCAACGGTCGCGATGCTCGCTGTCAAGATCGACAAGGCTCGCAACCTGGTAGCATCGGCGTACCACGCAGGCGGACTCTCGCGGAAACGGTATCGCTTCCTCATGGGAGGACTACGTCACGTCGCAACGTGCATCAGAGCAGCTCGCCCGTTTCTCCAGCGCCTCCGGCATAGAGATCAACCTTCATCGGTTTCGACGCGTCCCGGTTTGCGACTCCATGAAACAAGACGTGCTCTGGTGGTGGCAGATTCTTCATTCGCCGCTCCTGAATGACGTGGCCCTCGAGTACTTTAACAGTCTCCTGGAGCCAGATGTAGTCGTCGAGATGGACGCATGTGACCACGGACTCTGCGCTCTCGATACGAAAGCCAATATAGCACTGACTTACCGGTTTTCGCTACATGAGCTGATGCTTATTGTTCGCTTTAAGACCGGGGAAGCCAATGGTTTCAACATCAATTTTCGGGAACTGCTCTCCTGCGCATTCGCTACCCATGAATGAGGCTCTCGGTGGTCCGAGTGTGCTGCGGAAGGACGGACGTCGCCCTCTCTACGTACACTTCCGCATCGACAACACATCGGCTGTGGCCTGGCAAAACCGCCTCGCGTCACGTAACACCCGTGCTCAAGACGTTATCATGGGATACTGGGAGAGCTCTCTCAATCTCCGTTTCTCGGCGTCTCATATCGCCGGAGTCTACAACACACGCGCAGACGCTGGATCACGCATTGCTGCTCACCCGTCTTACGCTACTCAGTTCGAAGAACTAACTCGTGGTGGATGCAGGTATCACCGAGGATAGACGTCCACGGACTTTCGACTCTCTGGTGTAATATCTCCGCGAGCATTCCGTTGCCGACTCCACCTTCACCAAGTACTATGCAGCGATGACCAAGTCGATGACGTGGACATCACGTCGGGGAATCGAGTCATGGCTATCGGACCTCACCGATGAGGCGCGTATTTAAATACTCTCGGAATTTGTCGTGCACGGGTTTCAATATGGATTTGGCACCGGCGGACGCTACGCGGATCATCAATCGTCAACACGCTACAAGGCGTTCGTCACGTTTTCGCAGCGGCCGGAAGAGTACTTCCGCTTGCACACCTCACGTTCGCATGCTTCTGAACGGATAAGCCGGCTTGACACACCTCCGCGGCACAAGGCGCCAGTGTCTATTCGGCTCCTCGAAACCTGCTTTCATTCTCTCCGGTTCGATGATCCCTTCGCCCAAGCTCTCTGGGGGATCGTGTGTGTGGCGTTCTTCTTCCTGTTACGACGCTCGGAAATCGTCTCCATCAGCGGAAATTCGTTTAAGTGGTTCGCGCTTAGAGCTCAAGACCTGGCTGTCCTGGATGCGACGGGGGAGCCAACACTATCAGCAGCAGAAGCGCGATCGGTACACGTTAACTTCGCGGTTCCAAGACCAATCAGTGCGGGCATGCAACAGCCCGAATGCTGTATCGATCTGGGCACGCATTCCTATGCCCTGTTTTCGGCGCTCTTCTTCTTCTACGGTCAAGACAAGACCTTCCTCTCGGGATCCCGGCGGCGGTTTACCTGGGGCGCACCGGTCAGCCGGCATGCATCTCAACAGCACAACTGTCGAGTGCAATCAAGAAGGCCGCTGTGCAGAATGGCGATGACCCAAGAAACTTCAGCCCACACTCCTTCCGTGCTGGGGTGCAACGCACATGTATCGGGCAGGCGTGGATGCTATGACGATTCAATTTCACGGCCGATCGGTTTCAGACACCTTCAAGACCTACACCAACCTCTGCGCGGAATCCGTCACTCCCCTCGCTGCCAACATGGTCACCGGCTCCAAGGGTGACTCAACTCTTCACTAGTGGGCGTATGCGGTATGCCTTACAATGAGGGCTCCGCTCCCCTCGTCCCTTTTTGGATGAGCGGATGGTCATGTACATATGCCCAATGCTCGATTTGCTTGTCGAATAGCACCAAAAACAGAGGCAGATGTGGCGAGGCGGTTTAGAATTCTCGGAAAGACCTTGAATTCAAATCACTCAGCTCAGACCTAGGGTCTCATAATATAAGCTCAGATAAAAGCTCAGATTCCTCGGCTGAGACTTGGGCTGGGCGAGGCGTGTGTAGACCTCACGTGTGATCACCTTGAAGTTCTTCCTAAGGCTACCCTTTGGGCCAGACGCGAGTCGGCCTCAGCAACTAACCACCACTTCAGATGTCTCCAGATGTCTCCAGATATTCCCCGGCGAAGCTTGCTCTTCGCTTAACAGATCTTCAATCTGCACGTGTTTTCTGCCCGAAATGCCCCGGGTTTTCTCGTATGCAGCCACGTCACTACACGTATAGTTGTCCTCTTCTTCTCTTTCGGGTTCTGGACTGGAACCCCGTACAGCCTCTACGTTCGCTTCGTTCAACTCCGGCTGAGAGTCGAGTTTGGTCTTGTTGTTTCTCAGAGCCCAGACCAGGCTCAGCTCAGCTTCTCCTTTCTTCTCACGAGTCAAGCAACGACTCGGACCAGCTTCTTCTTACTTCTCACGAGTCAAGCAACAACGACTCGGACCAGCTTCTTCTCTCCCGAGTCAAGCTACGACCCGGACGGAGTTGTCGACTTGGGATAAGTCTGCCGTGTATCCAAAGCACTCCTGGGCTTTGGGACTTCCGCGCACCACGCCCTGATACTGGCGAGTAACGGACAACCTCGCACTGGATAGGTTACCAATGTCCTACAGTCCACCACGCGTTGCCAAGGGGTCGAATCCCCGAAAATATGAAGCTCAGGCCGAATCCGCGACGAGATAGTGGGTATATGAAGTAGCCGAAGACTCGTCTTCACTCGGAGGTACCGTCGAGCAGCTAGGGTTTGAGTTGATGTAGTGAGAGAACCCTCTGGTCGTCGGAGTAGCAGGGAATAAGATGTCTGCGTTCTTTGGGGTAAATTGAACTCTGATTGAATATTTAACACATGCAAATGTAAGTCCAATCAAGTGGAGGTGCAAGCTCCTCGGGGCACGCCTCGACAGTAGTAAAAGACCGATTCCATGAATCGCTAGTTCAAACGTAATCCGGTCAGCAATCCTCAGAATACCAGCCTCTGATTGGCTGAAATACATCCTGTTCACGCACGTTTAACCAGGCTCGGCCGTGATTGGTCCGAGAGTGGGTGAGGCACGTGGGTTCACTAGGATGCGCCACAGAATATCTTCGTGAATCCAGGAGCGGCGACTGTCCGGAGCGACCGTCCAGAGCAACCTTGAACGAGCAACCAACCTTCCATGAGCAACCTTTCACGGCGACCCTCCAACGCGATCTTTGGATCTCATCTCAGCTCGGACACGAAACCGACTTGTCGTACCAGAGTGTTCTTCTCAGCTCAGCTTCTCAGACGCTTGCGCCTTCAGCTCCAAACCTTCAGCTAAGTCTCAGCTCTCCGACTCTCAACTCTCCGACTTTCAGCTTCAGCCTTCATCCCAACTTCAGACCGATTCTCTTCTCAACTCTGAGACTCGTGGGATCCGGTGGTACACCGGTTTAAAACAGAACAGTCTTTGTTGGAGTTCCGTTGGAGCCAGTTGGAGTCACTTCTCTGTCTGGGAAGAGAGCAAATATCAGGCAGCCGACTGACGTGTTCGCCAGGAAATCTGAGCGCACATCGTCACACAGACCCAAGATTCGAAAAGACCAGAAGCAACAAGTGAAAAAGAAACGGATGGCAGAGTCTCGAAAAGAGAACTTGTCCAGGGAACATTGATGCCGGTAGCATCACTTAGCAATGTTGCCAGGGTATTGAAGTCGATTTTCTGCTACGAATCAGCGTTCGAATTTTTATCCAACTTCGACACGCTGGAAATGGGACCGAGAAAGCAAATCATACCGAAACGGATTGAACCCAGCGAGAGCCTCACCAGCGTCAAGTTCGTGTTCTCTAAAAGTTCACGAAGAAGTGCCGAAGAATGTCGAACGAGCTCAAACAGTCTATGCCAGAATCGGAAGAACCTGTTGGCGTTGGTGTTCGTATTCCCAAGGTCGGAGTCATCAGCGAAAACAATTACGAATCATGGAAGACTACCATGTAACTATGAGCTCATTACAGGAAGTGTCGGCTGCGGTAGAGTGGATGGCAGCTACGTCACTGAACAGACTTCAGGCTTGGACGAGTATACCAAGCTAGCCAAGGAGAAAGCTACTTCCGCAATGCAGAAAGTGATATTGTCAATGTCACGCGAGTCACCATTCGGAAGGATCTTCAACAAAGCACTGCTTCTCCTGAGGGAAGATTTGTGGTTGAACTTTATGCACGCAATGACGACACTTCAAGAAGAAACTAGCTGTATTGGGGTTATCTTGCCTAACTTCAACGGATCGGACGTCACGGAACACAGTACAAGGTCATCGCAGGCACTCATCTGTTCCGAGACAGCAACACGCATGTTTTACTACCGATTAACGTCAACAAAAATCACTGGTGCGGCGCCATTTTCGACTTCAAGTCTTCGCCACAGACGATCACCTTTTTTACCCCCAACATAAGACGAAGCATGTGAAGACATCGTCAAGGGCTGTTCCCAGAGAAGACAGCTAGTATGGAATTGAAACGAGAGGTGCGTTAGAAGCAGAAAGACGGGCACAGCTGCGGGCCACTAGTTCTTCTATTTTTCGAGTGCTCAGTGCGCGATATCGCGGTCCCGAAGGAGCCGTCAAATACGCTGATGCGGTACTTGCGTCTGAGGTACCTTCTGCAGTCCCTACATGTTTAGGGAAGAAGACATCGTTTGCACTACTTTACATGTTTAATCTAGCCAATGCTATGCGTTTGAGAAGCCATTGTTCATTTTACTACATGCTACTATCTTTGCTTATACGTCGCCATGTTGCATAGCTTTCTGCAACGAGTATGCTGAGCTGGATACAGAGTGAGTTGCATCCCAGCGAAAATGTCAAAGTCAAACGTACATTCGTACAACACCCAGGCCTACGAGACAGGTATATACGACATTCCAGCAACATTTGACGATTGCGCAACCCGCCTGACGTTTGCGCAAACACGTCCAAGCTCCACAGAATGTCTACATACAGGGTAATTTTGAAATTTATATCGTTTATAGACCGTGTTTTCTCATTGTGGCATTGTGCCTTTGTCGAAGATACGCAAGACGAATCGGAACCCTTATACGCACTTAAGTACGAGGACATAATCTCATTATGTGACTTTAACATCGATCAAATTGTTTTGGTAAGGACAAATGCATCGTACCTAAGACGAGTGTTACTGTACGTACGAAAGACGTCCGTCCATAACTCTCCAAATCTGACGGTTACCCCGTTACAGGAGCTGGACACCAGATATGGAGGCTTACCCCAGAAAGAAAGAAATAGCTCCCGATACCGATGGAACTTGATGGGAGACCCCGGGGTCCCGCCAACTGCTTCATGAAACCAGGGGTACACTCGGGTTACCCTGTTCCCCCAAATGGGATCCCCAAAACGTTTAAATGCGTGGACAGGGTGCAACCCATATACCGCTACCGTAGCGGCGGACCTAAAATATGTTGATACAGGAGATGCGCTCTAAGCTCATCCTGGATGTCGGTGGATATTATATTATTGATTTAGAATTGTTGTTTACTTTCCAGTTAGAAAAAGTACCCTGCACGACTGCTGAGGCCTATTGATAGCACTCGAATGACGTGTCTTTTTGGCTTTACGTCAACTAGAATTTTCTATCACTTAAAAAGTACTTCAGTATTGTCAATGAGCTATTATACATAGGCGTGTTCTAGTGGTACAAACCAATGTGACAAAGTCGTGCTAAAAGGTACAAATCATGTACTGCTCGGTTTGTATCGTACAAACGACTACGCTCGATGCCATACTGGTGTGTATATGTACAAAACGCCGCGGTAAAATAAATATCTTACCACGGTCAATCCCTAAATATGATTTATGATATCTGATAGTTTCTAGAGATTTCAATAGCTCGCTCTCTGCCAGCCATTTCGAATGTTCTCTGAGTGTTGTCGTAACGGAGAGGTAACACGAACAAAAAATCGACTTGTCAAAATCGCGTGTTGGTGAGCTATGTTCACGTGTTATTATGTGTACGTGTCAATGCTGCAGACGTTGATGAGTTCAGCTTTCGCCAGCACTCCAAGTTGACTTGTCAAACAAAAGCGCATGTATTGGTGGTGTTAATGCTGGACGCATTCGTCGTTGCGAAGCGTAGCTGTCAAATATCCGCTTGTCTACGGCATGATCGTGGGCAAACGAGCTGCGGGTGACTATGACATGGTACGACTCGGTAGTCACGTCGTAGGATAGCGTAGCTGACACTACCCTGTTCTGAAAAAAGAGGCCTTGGCGTTTTCCTTTGCGTCGCTTGCGTTTGGCGTTTGCGTGCGTGCACTCATAGTTCTCGTAGTACGGGCCAATGTTGTCCGGGGTGAGGATATGGCCGTTCCGCCGCGCGCGAGAGCGAATCTTCTGGTTTCGTGCTGCAGCTGGTGTGGACGTGCGCACTCGGTACAACTGGGATGTCTGGCGCTCGTACTCGGCGATGTAGTTGTCAAACACGGCCCATGCACAAACGATCAACGGGAGCGGAAACGTGATGCCGTCGTGGCTGCTCTTCATGCGACGATGCTTCGCTCATGGCGAACGCCTGACATCCAGCATGTGCGTTAGCGTACTCTCATGCTACTTCACGACGAAAAGGCAGAAGGAATACGTACGGGGTGAGGCGGAGGCAACGGGAGCTTGAGCTATTGCACTGGACTAGAGTGGGAGAGAGGGAGAATCGAGAATGAAACGCGTGGAGGCCGCGCGCCTGATTTTCTCGAAAAATAGGGCTCCGAAATTTATGAATGCTGCGAAAATTACAAAGCGTTAAATAAAACCACCGTCATTCCGGCGGGTTCGTACCACCAGTCAATCCCTTATGCATACCGTATCGCCATTGTCTTTGACGGTGAACATGTTCATGCCACCCCTTCATAACGGATATACCGCCAATGACAGACACGGATGAATATCGTCAAAGTACCGACATCTATTATTTTGACTTAGCTACTGTATGGTTTCGTGGTCCAATCAAATGCGGAATAGCGACTTTCAGCGAATAAGGAGCCTGTAAATTCTATTTAGACCAATCATCGTCGTTAGGGTTAGGTATTTTAGCTGCCGACACGCCCGCCGACGCATTATGTCGGCAGGACTACCGAAATATGCTATCGACCTATAGTGGAGGTAAGTAACTAAGCTATCATCCGCATACTTTGCACTTTGCCGACACTTAACTTAGCGTTTGTAAAGGTAGCTGCGGGCCTTCGTAATGACGCCATTGCAAGTGTCATGGAATCAGCCAAGTTTCCTGGGCGATGCCTCGCCGGAGCTAATTTCTTCGGTACAACATGAACAAGCAATATCCAATCAATGCTAATGCGTAGGAGTTAGTTAAGGAGCGTTAGGGCGCTTACAAGACGCAGTACTACATATAGTTGTAGGCTTTAAGAATATCAATACATGTCTTTTCAATTGTAGTTTACAGCACCAATTACGCGCAGCAGAATCCGTCAGTAGTGCTACTCAGTGACGACGGCTGTAGCAACAGCAACTGCAGCGGCACCTACGCCTCTTGTCGCCACCTTAACCCCGCCCCATCCAGCGCGTCCGATGGGGCCGCTAGGATGGCAGAACGCACGTGCCACCACACGCAACGGCAACACTGGTGCACACCTTTCTTGATAGTCTTCGGCATGGGCCCCACGTCCTCCACCGCGGCCTCGGCCGCCTGCCGCTCCAGGTCATTCGCGGGGTGCTTCTTGGTCGGGATGGTTCGACCTCGCCGCCGTCGCCGGCGCTTCATCGTCCTCGGTCATCTCGATGCGGCATGCTCTCCCCCCTTCCTTGCTCCCTTCCCCGCCCTTGGTGTCCGCGCTCTCCGTCTCGCCCTTGGTGTCCGCCTCTCCCTTGGTGTCCACGCTGGCCTTCATGCCCTTGGTGTCCACGCCGTTCGTCTCGCCCTTGGTATCGCTGACACCTTCTTGATCTTCGTTAACGTCCTCTTCGCTCCCGAGGCGGGGCCGCGTGCAGTTCGTCGACGGCCCGTGCGTACTCGCACAAAGTGCGGCATGGGGGTCTGCGCTGCGCAGGTGGACGACACCCTGGCTCGCGGCGCCAACCATCAACTTGGTGTCGCTGGAGACGGGAGGCTATGGTGACTGCGTGGAGGAGGGCGGGTCTTGTCACGGGCGGGCCTTTCTCGGCGTGGACATGTGGTCGCGGCGCCGGGTGCAGCGCATCTACATCAAGGACTCGAGAATTGCAATGGCGCAAAGTGCTCTAAAGCGTATCATTATTTAGGCCAGTCGTAGAATTTCACGATTTTGACCAATCATATCGTGTGTCGGCCGCTGTCGGCCGTGTCGGCCATTTTACGCTATGGTAAAAACTATTCGTCCTAAGAAAGGACTTTTCCTATTTGAGGACTTACAAACAGTTTAGCCAATGAATTTATTAGGAAAAACAATTGATAGCCATTTGCTATTTTGTTCGTGAAGAAAGAAGAAAATTATAAGCACTTGGTGCTTCTGTTCGTGGGGACACAACGAAAGTATAAGTAGTGATGGCAGGCGTATTCAGTATCAGGACTCCTGTGGTTAGCATCGCGGTGCCTGTCGACTTGTAAAACGAAACCTCCGCGGGGGTAGCGATCTGGTTTGGGGTTCTGGGTTTTAAGCGTCCCCTACAAGCGACCACATTTTCTCACTTTCAAACCTAGATTTATTTTCATTAAACTAGCTGACTGTCAACATCAACTTCTGGTGACACTTCACCTGTCAACAAAGAGCATCTTCCTAGCTCCGTGTCAACCTCGTAGATATCTTGCTGCATGATCTCCTCCTCCTCGGCATCAACCGTATCATCACCCTCCCCAATACCACACTTCGTAAATCCGATACGAATCATCGACGACGGGATGTCCTGCCACGCTGTCGCGATCCTTTTGGTAACCGTTGACCGACGCGATGCCTGTAGTTGGAACGGTGTTGGTGAGCTGCTCGAGCAAGCACGGTGCTGAGCAAGCTGCTCTCGAAGATGTCCCAGCCAGTGACGGCGGAGTCTGTCCTTGATGGGCTTGATCCAGACGACGTCTGCAGGCTGACACAGCCAAGTCAGACCCGGTGGTACCCTGAGCAGCCCGATCTTGAGCTCAGCGGCGTACGCGGCGGCCTCATCCATCCAGTGACCACTAAAGCCATCAAGAAGTAGGAGGATCGGCTTGCACAGCGGCGTTCGATGACCGAAGTGGAAGCGCAAGAACATGACGGTGAGCTCACCCATCCACCAAGCGTTCTTGTTCCCGTAAATACGTACGTCATGTTGTTCCTGTAGTCCCCTCACCTCCTCCCAAACTCGGCGTCCAAACACATGGCGAAGCCTCTTGTTCTCAATCGCCATATCGGGCACCTTGGACGGAGTGGTCTTCATCACAAGAAAAAAGGGATACTTGTTTCCGTGCACATCCCCCATGACCATGGCTGTCATTCGCTCTTTATTCTTCTTGCCGCACTTCACCCATACTGTTTTGGAACCAGTAGGTGTGAGTGTAGTGCGTGGCAGCATCTAAAATAAACAGCGGTCTGGTCGGCGTTGAAAATACCCGTGATGCCCCCACAAATCTTGCTACCTCTCTGGCGAAAGCTGCAGCCTTCTCGTAGGCCGCTTCAGGAGTCTCCTGGTCTTGGTGGGTTTTCACACGGAACGAAAAGCGGTGGCGCTTGGTAAAACTCTTTATCCAGGTGTTGGATGCGGAGAAAACACCTTCTGGGAGACTAAGCTCCTTGGATGCGTCTTGCGCTCTCAGCTTCAGCATAGTAGTACACCGTCGCGACGATAATCATTGATCCACTTGATGAGAGCAGCCTCCGTTGTTGGAGTGAGAGTGGTGCCAAGTCCTTCGCCCGCGCACGGCGCGTATCCGATAATCGACATTGGCTCGTTTCGATGCGAATGCGATTACGCGGCAACTTGTTGATCAACTTGTGAGCCGATGTGTTCCTCGATCCCGCCGATTCAGGAAAGAAACGCTCCACAGTAGCTTGGATGTCAGTCTTGTCGTAAATCTGGAGAACACGCAGTTTGAATCGGTACGTGTAAGACTTGCGAATAAATAACACGCGCCTGCGTCCATTACCACGTACACGTTGACGGCCGACGGGTTTCTGCATTTTGGGTGCTGCTGGCTTGTTGGCTAATGAGGAGTTTGTAGTCCACGCGGCACCCAGCTATTGTAGGTTGTCCAGTAACCACTCGATTGGAAATAGTGGCGCGCCTAGTTTAGGACTTTTTACGATTTTGGTAAAAACTCATGTGTGCTAAAAAGTGTCATGGCTTGATGCACCGCTTGTGACAAATAACCGCTAATGACATAGGCGATGCGGTATGTTGATACTTTCCCTATCACAGCGCCTAGTTTGCTAACTTCTTGGATTGGTATATTATACAAAGTCCCTGTGACCCTTCAAACCGAAGCATTTTGAGGGTGACGTGAATCTGTATATACAGCATAATTTAATATAAAACTTTGTATACCTCAAGGGTTGGGCGAGATGGTGAATGATTAGTGATGTCGTCGTTGGAGATATTGCCCGAACGCACTGGGCTATATCGCGTGCTCGTCAGCCTGAGGGAACGGAAGTAGCTACTCCTGACAATGTAACATTCCGACAGGCTCAACACATATACGGAATGAGGTCTGCTCAGCTGCGCGCTGACGAAGAAGAACCCTCTCAGACTCTTTCTGTTAGCCTCAACGGGTCGACGCCGATGCGTCTGACGTTTGACGTCGGCGAACTCCGACAGCTACTGGGTCTACCAAACTACAACTTTCTAGCGCAAGGTGTGTTCTCCGAGTTCTAACCCCTCCTGAACCAACTCATGATGTACCCGACTCAGCCCACCAGCAAGCTTCGTAGTGCCGATTTCAGAAAGCAGAAATGCATCAATATATGTTTTTATATCGCTACGCTCGAAATTGGTCCTCCCACCCACCCCTCCCTACTCCCTTTCCGCCTCCCCGCGGTCTTATTGCGCCTCCACATCTTCCTCGAAGACTGCCTCGTTCAGGCCCGATTGGCCATATCCGCAATGTCGGAACAAACTCATCCCGTTGTCTTCTGTCTTCACGCACGCTCGCATCGCAACTTTCAACACTTTCTCTCGATACAGGGAAACGTCAGGTTCGCATGACGCGCAAGCCACTTCTTTAGCAGCCCAAACAGGAATTCGATCGGGTTGTACTGGGGACAGTGCGGAGGGAGAAACAACAGCACGGCTCCGCACGCATGCACCTCGTCCTCAAGCTCTTTGTACATGTGTATACGAGCGTTATCGAGAATCACGATCGACCGAGGTAAAGGCCACGGGTTCAAATGAAGGACGACGTGCCTGATGAACGCCCGGTGAAACGTGAACATCGAGAACGTGTCACGCGTTGTCGTCCATCCCACAAATCCACTGACGTAGCACGCAGCCAGAATAGAAACACGATTGCCTCTAGCAAAGGCACACGGACAATTGCACGCGTTCCTCGCTTCGACCACGCGTAACGCCGCATGGAATCCAGCCCGTTCTTGGATGTCTCATCGAGGAACAGCAGTCACTCCGGGTATCGATACCAGCAGCGAATCTTGGCCCTGAACGCTTCGATCTCGCGCAGCGCAGCTTCGCGTGCTCGACGCTCTAGCACCTTCCTTGACAATTTGAGCTCGAATCTCAGCACTCGCAGCAGTGTTTACGCCAAAAGACCGCTTCGCAGTTGTGTAAACCGGCTCCTGACCTCTGCCTGCAATTCTTGGACGTAGAACGTGGGGTGCTCCTTCACGTAGCCGCTGATGAACTCGAACAACTCGGGTGCGTACGTGTGCTTCTTCACGCGTCCTCCCGCGATCACATGACCCGTAGCCTTGAACAATGTGTACCAGCGCCGCACAGAACGGCCCGCGACGCCCAAAATGCGTGCCACCCGCCCACATGGTACGGAGTACGCGTAATGAAGAACCACAGCACGTCATCGGAAGTCAGCACCGTACATACCGCTATCGGGCTCTGGTTGAACGGCCGCAGAATTGAAAGTGGGGTCAAGAACGGATGGCTCGCACGTATACTCCTAATTACTCTATGCCATTCGTATTTACGCTCAGATTTATTGTAACAGATAGGTCCAGATAACACACCGCAAATCCGCGTGGAGAACCGATTTGGACTTCAATTCCAGAGGACAAATTGCATGGTGAGCACAATAATCAAGGGGTTAATAGAAATGCCCGACCTATTAATAAGACTTATTGTGCCTTGCATTACTTTTGCCCTTCGTTTTAGCTCATATATCGTAGTGGTCGGAAAAGATAAATCCGACCTTATATCGGTTAGGTTAAATTAAGTCGGAGCCCCATCCCATGTTTTGCCACACCAAATTTTACCTAAATCGGACCACTGTTCTTGGCCACCAGTAGTATCAAGCAACAGCACAGCAGCCACCGCCCCGGCAGCCGTTTTCGACGACACCACAGCCGGCGCCCTCACGAACCCTCGCGTGTACAGCTCCACCGCCCGGCGTATCGTTAAGAGCAGGTAAGCTCCTTGGGCGCTCATGTTTGTTGTATAATGCGATACAAGTGCTCTGACGCTGCCGTTTCTTTTGTCATGGATCTTAATGCTACAGGACGAGTTACTGGGAGATACAAATAGCTGTTCAGCACACGTTCGTGGTAAGCTGTTGTGTGCAGTTTTCTCTAACAACTCTATCTCTATAGCTACAGGTTTTATCGCCACAAGAATCTGATCGGATAAGAGGCTGAAGGAGGACGGATACGTATGTGGGAGAGAAGACATCTTATACTCGAGTGGAGTTGGCTTGCTCGTACGTAGATGCGGAGGTGTCTGAGCGATTCGGTGTACACTGTGCGGACACGTGGCTACAAGACAGCCAGCCCAGCATATTTTGTAAGTCTATTCCGTGGTCATTGGTATAGGTGGTATACTGTAGTAACCGAACGTGTTCTTCTTGTGTGTCGTGCCATACAGACAACAGTCTATTTGAAATACACTCTTGTTCACGCCATTCGAAAACAAGCTCTTCATTGCTCAGTCGCGCGGGCTGGTACAAGCTCTCATAATGGAGACAAGTGCTACACCAGCACCCAATTCAAGGACAGTTTTGCCGAGGGTTTTGAAAGCTTGTTTGACTGTTCGCATTGGAGAACCGGATGGCAATGCTCGTGGCGGGTGGAAACGAGATGTAATATTTGATGTTGATGAAGGATACGACGTTTTCCGCGCTAAATGTATCACGAAGCTAAACGAGCTGGCAACAAGCGCAGAGGTATTGAAGCGGAAGAAACAGATCACGTTGGGCGAAGACAGCGACATCTATCTCACGAGATCAGGAAACGAGAACCAGGACAAGTATGGACGCCTGTCGATAGCGAGTTTTGTGGAATCACTACAACGCCGCTGGAAACTACTCAAGCCAAGTGATCGAGCGCCTGAAAATCAATTTAAGATCTTGGCGTTTCTGCGCGTGCGCAACACTACACCGGCCGCGTCTTTAGCAGCGTTTCAGTGGGCTACGGAGAAGCGTGTTCAACAAGCTCGTTTGCGGCGGCTGGCACACGAATCGGCTAACACTGTTAGTTTTGGGGCAGTTACATCCCACCACCTCGACATTGTGAATGCCCGAAGACCGGACGCCGCCTCTTTTCACGTGCCCGACGATAATACGACTGCCCAAGTTATGGAAATCGATCGACAACGAGAAGAGGTGGAGCTCCAGCAAGCTCAAGATGCCGAAGCCGCTCGTGCACAAACTGCCACGATTCGCTTACAGTGGAGTGGGGTGTGGATACCAGTCGAGGTTGATGTGATTTCACTGAGAAGAGCAGTTGGCTTGCCCGACCATAATATCTTCTCGGTCGGAATGTATCATGACTTCACACCAAGTGCACCTACCCAACCTGAACTGAACGATGAAGAACACAAAGAAGAAGCTGATGAAGGAGATGAGGAGGATAACGATTGGATGATGGAAGGCATCATAGAAACCGTAGCATTATAGATCTAGGTATCTTGATGTTGTACGGTGCACGAGCTGATTAAATCATCAAAAACCTCACTTCTGAGCGATGAACTGCTATACCCACAATGCTGAAAAGACCCCAAAAAGCTATCCACGTCTCGGCGAGTACACTTCTTCAAAGCCACGTCCAGGACCAATTCAGGGTAGAGTGGAAACACAAGGTTCGCATACCTTTGAATCCACCGTTTCAGAAGACCAAATGCTTGCTCTATCGGATTTCACTGGGGACAATATGGGGGCAGGAATATCAATCGCGCTCCACATGCATGTACAGCAGCGTCCAACTCCGGATAGACATGTATCTTGGCATTGTCTAATATCACAATCGACCGTGGTAGTGGCCACGGGTTTAGCTGCGGAATAACATGCTTTAGAAAAGCTTCATGAAACTTCTCTCGCGTAAAAGTCCCCACCGTCCATTCCCACCCTATACAGCCCGACACATCTTGCGCTGCCAGCATGGACAGACGCTTTCCACGGCGAAACGGCAACCGGACTATTGCTTTTGTGTTTCGGCGCGACCACGCGTAGCGTCGAAACGCATGACGGCCATTTTTAGAAGTCTCATCCAAAAATACCAATTGCTCGGCATACGAATACAGTGGTAGCAGCTTTTCTTTGTAAATGCGAATCTCGGCAGGAACAGCTTCGCGATCAGCCTTCGAAAGCACTTTGCGAGTCAGGTTCAAGTCGAAGTTGAGTGCACGGCAAATAGTTGCCGTAGAGACGGTTTTTAGAAGAGGAAATTGTGTCTTGATGCTGTCGCGTAGCTCCTCCAGGTAAAATGTGGGGTGACCTTCTACATACGTCTGTACAAATTGCAGTACTGCTGGGGGCCACCTGGTATGTTTCGCCGTCCGGGGTTGCTTGTCGTTGACGATACCGTCTCGTAAGAAGAGCGCGTACCAGCGTCTGATTGTCCGTAGTTTAGGGCCGAGTAACTCCGAGACATGCACGATGGGGATGTTGTATACGTGTATTAGCGCAACTGCTCGCCATCGAAAGTCATCCGCGTACGTCATGGAGACTCTCGAAGTGCACACTTCGAAACACGAGCAGCATCTGAAACAACGCGAGGGCCAGTCGTTTTTGCCGATTTAAAACGGCAATTCCGACCTGCACGGGCAACTCGACCGAGGTTAAGCTAGCTAAATCCTACTTACACAGTCGATCTTGCCGGTATCTCTGACTTGTTAATTAAATCCGACCCGCTATATCGGACTTTTGACCTTCAGTTTTGCCATTACTTTTGCAAGCCACAATACATGTACCCGAGTATCATCCAATAGTTACCGAGTAAGAGCTCCGATTTTGACGAAGACCAAGTCCGAATGGTCAAAATTCATCGGCATCAGTCCTACGATAGCGCTACAGCTGTACGTTTACAGGTCTGTCGTGTGGCCTATCCTTGTGAACAACCATGCTACGCAATGAGTAGGAATAGAACTACCGTAGCTAAGTAGGTTCGTTGCATTAGGAAAATCCTTAGTAGATCGACACATACACAGACATGCAGGTCCTCGGAGCTTTTGCTGTTGTCGATGTCGGCCAGCCAGAAGCTGAACTTGTGCAGGTTGAAGCCTGAAGTTCACGAGCTCCAGCAAGCACACTTCATTCTTCTACTAGAAGAGCTCGTCCTAGTTCTCGATACCTTGGCCACCTAGCGGTTCTTGCACAGGCCAAAGACTAGAACGCAAGTAAATCTCGCCTGTAAGGGACATCATCTAGCGGTCAGCTTGGTCGCGTTCAGGCACGCCACTTCTGGCTCGATGCCATAACATCCGAGACGTCTATGGATTCGGATGGACGCTTTGTTGGCGTCCTCACACTGCATTTCTGCTGAAACTTCGACTAAGCTTACTTTTAGTACCGGTAGCTAACCTCGACATACTTACGTCTAAATGCAAGGAATCTACTTAGCTAGTTTACATGGTAATTCCTCACGCAACGTATGTATCTTATTGTGTTCGCCTGTATTGCAGTAACGTATATTTTTTCTGGAAAACCAATTCAATGTTAAATTTTATTTTCCGACAGAGTCATCTCCAGTACTTGCGCTGATCGATGTGCTGCTACCGCTCCTTTCGGTGCTTTCAGAACTGTCGGCACGTTCACACCCCGACACTTTGCACGTAGCCGACAGCGGAAGAGGGGAACCGTCAATGACAATGGAGAGCTCCGTTGAGTCGGTCACTTGGATCTTGGAAGGTTTCCCACTCAGTGCACCTTCGACTAGCTCCTTGGTCATACTCGCACACTCGGTTCCGCACTTTCAGTCGATGTTGCCACATTTCTCCAGTAGCTTTGCCGTTGGCGAACGAGCATTGGGTCATGTTGCAGTCAATCATGTGGACGCCGTTCACCGTGTCCTTGGCTTCGTACACTGCCGCGGAGCAGGTGGCATCGTCTTGTACGTCTCGATCACAACTCGAAGAGACCGACGCCGAGCTGGGCATCCTAGAAGGCCGACAGGAGCAAGCCGTGGCGGCGTACGACAGTCTTATGGCGCGGGCGCAACGCATCCGTTCAATGGTTGGGCTGATGCAGCCTGTCGTCCCTCCGTCACCACCACCAGCCGCTCTGTCGCCAAGCCACCTAGTCTTCGACAGGCACCGCCTACTCAAGCGCACCACGCGCCACCTTTGCAGCAACGTCCAAGGCGACCGGACACGCTACCTCTATTTCGTGGTCCAGCACCTCGCGGAATCGCTGACCCACACGACTTCATGGACAAGTTTGAAGCGTCCTGCACGGCTAACTGGGTTCCATTCGAGTTCTGGGCTCCGTTACTAGTCTACTCTGTTCGTGTGCAAGAGATGCGCTTCGTTCGTTCAATCGCAGGCTAGACAACCTTGGCCCGAGCTCCGCAGGCCTTTCCGCGAGCACTATTACTGGCCCCACATCGTGTCAGCTCGATTGACCGAGCTTATGAGCAGCTCCCTGAGGCGCGACGAGTCCGTGCAAGATTTCGGTGACCGCTTCGTCAATCTGATGGAGAAGAGCCACCTTGACGTGTCGGACGAAGGATACAAGCAGCTGTTCACTCAGAAGTTGAAGCCTCACAGTGTCTATCTGTGGACAGCCGTTCTGCAATTCAAGGTTGCAAATCCGTATTGCAACATTCTGGACCTGGTCTCTGTCGCAGCAGAGCACGCGTCTGCTCTGGGACTGCACACTCAAGTGCAGCAGCCCCAAAAACCGTCGTTCGCACAACAGAAACAACGCTCTGACCAGCCGCGCACTGCGCAGTACTGCAGTTTCCACCAAACACACGGAGGGCACTCCACGGAGCAATGCAGAGCTTGTCTGTTATCGATGCTGACGTCCACATCGGCCAGCTCCCCGGCCGCGTCCAAACCAGCGCCTTGGGCTCCAAAGTTTTCCGCGAACTCCGGCATCATCCGGTTCCAAGGACCTAAGCACGGTGGAGTGTTTCAAGTGTCACCAGTTTGGTCACTACGCCAATCGTTGCACGAATGCAACGACGCTTCACCTCGCAGAAATCGATGAGGGTTATGCAGGATTCGACAAGAACGAGTTTTCGGAGCTAATGGATGGCCAGCGACACAGCTGTCGGAATGGTGCAAGCCTCGGACGCCACTTCCACAGCTGTGGTTCCGCCAATTGAGGTTCCGGTTGTCTGTGCGGGGCGTCATATCCTTGCACAGTTGGATACAGGAGCGTCACATACGACCCTGGCCAAGCGTATCGCCGATGAGCTATCATTGGAGTACAGCAGCATCAGGCCAATCCAATTGGCGCACGCGCAGATGCGCTGTGAAGGATGGCAGCTCAATGAGGCAGTTTAATTGGAGCGCAACACACGCTCGGGGCTCTCACGCCTTCGGATCATGGAGCTTGGTCCGGCAACTGACTTCTTACTCGGCCGTGATCACATTTCTGCGCTTGACATTGGCGTCTCCAACCTCCCTTTCACAACATCAGAAGAAGCCGCGCCTCTACCCGAAGAGCAGGAAGCTGATTACGTGCCACCCCGAGTATTCGGTTCTACTCCTGAGTATGAAAAGCACCGAGACACAGCAGTACGGCTGCTAGAGGTCGAGCTCGCTGCCCACCAGAGTATCCCGCTCGGCACCTTCTGTAACATCCCCAACAGCGAGGTGCATGTCGCTACAGTGGAGGGCAAGCGATGCTATCGTCTGCAGTACCCGCTTTCCCAAGTTGTGAAACCGGCAATTACAAAGCAGGTTCAAGAATGGTTGGCTGCTGGCATAATCGGACTGGCTCCTCCGGGTTGCGACTGGAATCGTCCGCTGACCTACTCATACAAGAAACTGCCGGACGGAAGAAATATCGATATCCGCACGTGCTTCGATGCGCGGAGCGTAAACGGGATCCTTGTTGTCATGGACAAGCATCCGCTGCCGACAATCAAGGAGACGCACACGGGGTTCAAGGGCAAGGACTTTGTGTCAGCACTGGACCTTAAATGGTCGTTTCACCAATTCATGGTCGCGGTCCGTGACCGTCAGAAGCTCGCTCTTAGTTGGGACGGCGTACAGTACTGCTTCAACGGATGTCCGTTTGGCCTGACGCCAATATCGCACCACGTCCAGCGCATTATTCAAGGAGCACTTCGCGACCAGCAAAACCGACGAAGATAGGCAACAAAATGTTGCTCATGGTCATGCGGTACGTGAAAAGAAGACGTAGGTTGAGTCCGAGCCGGTCATAGCGTGCGCAGCATCCATAATGGTGTTCCATCTAGCCAAGTTGGCCACGCCAAAGAGCGTCAAGAGAGTGCCCTCGAACGTCTCTGCCTGAACTCTTCACGCTGCGCATACCAACCAGGCGACATGGATTCCTTTGGCCGGCTCGTCCTCAAGACGCTGCTGCAACAGCGTTGCTGCTGACAACGGGGGCTGCTGGCACTCTCGAGATCGTCATCATCCTGCAAGTGACGCGTTTCCAGCAGCGCCATGCGGTTCTCTTCATCGTTGAGCGGAATTTGGTGCGCTGAGTCTACTGTTGCCGGGTTTTTATCGACGACATTACTGTGTTCAGTGACACCCTGGAGCAGCATATCGAAGATCTCCGCGTCGTCCTGTCCAAGCTCAACGAAATCAATCTCAAGCTGCGCATCGACAAGTGTCATCTCGTTTATCCTGCTATTCGCAGTCTGGGGTTCCTCGTCTCTGGGGTCGGGGTGCTTTCTGACGATGTCAAAGTTCAGGAGCTCGTTGCATTCCCAAACCCAACGATCGGGTCCCAAGTCGCTTCGTTCCTGGGGGTCGTCAACTTTTTCAGAGAGCCTGTTCCAGGCTTGCCCGCACCTCTTGAAGCTCTCCGCAATGATCAATTGCTGAGCGTTGGACACAACAGTGCGATTTGGCATTTCAGAGTTTAAAACGTTGGCTCGCCCACGCACCTCTCCTACATCACTACGAAGCCGAGCTGCCACTTTTCCTCGCTTGCGACGCCTCGAATGTGGGTGTTGGCGCAGTACTCTTCCAACGATCGAGCAGCAATGATTTCCGTCCGCTCGCATGCTTCTCATCTACACTCAAGGACGGCCAACGCAACTATTCGGCCACGCAGCGGGAGCTGCTGGCGATTATCTACGGGATGAGGAAGTGCCATGACATCGTTTGGGGAAGGCACTTCACGCTAATTACGGCCCATCAGGCGCTCGTGTACATGGTTAAGCAAGAACGGCCTCGCGCGATGCTTCTCCGGTACTTCGACACGATTATTTCCTACAAATTCGACGTCGTTCACTGCCCCGGTGTTCAAAATGTCCTGCCCGATGCCCTCAGCCGACTCTATCCAGTGCCAGCTACGCCGTCTGACACGCAGCCTGCTCCGACTATCAGTGTGCAACAGCTGATTCACATCTCACCGCGAGCGGCACTGCAAGAGCTTCGTGGTCTTCGCCTCGTGGAGGATTCCCAGGAGCAACATGCCATCGTCTCGCAAGAGCATGCGAAAGGCCACTTCGGCACGGACATTATCGTGGAAAATGTCCTGAAGAAACGCGGTTTATACTGGCCCAACCTGCGTCGAGACTGCGAGGGGGTATGTAAGGCTTGTGTCCCTTGTCAACGCGTCAACGTCTACCAGCATGGCTCCAACCCTCTCATGTCTATCCACGCTGAGAATCCGTTCGATCACGTGAGCATCGACTTAGGGCAAGGTCCGTGCACAAGTTCACTTGGTAGCAACTATTTCCTGCTCGTGGTCGACGTCTGCACCAGATTGGTGCTGCTGCGACCGCTTCGTTCCAAAACGAGCGAGGAAGCTCTTCTACCTATTTTCCTGCTTTGGTTTACCGAAGATTCTTCAGAGCGACAATGGGACTGAGTTCGTCAACAGCCTCATCCAGTCGCTGACAGCGCAGTACAATGTGGATCATCGCGTAATCACCCCGTGCAACTCCCGCGCAAATGAGACCGCGGAAGTGCACGTGAAGGTTACTAAGTCCGTGATCAACAAGACAATCAACGGTGAAGATACATCATGGGACCGAGCGCTAGCACCAGATCAATCGGCTCGTATTTCCCGTCGTCACAAGTCGTCTCCCTTCGCCGCCATGTTTTGGCCGACAGTGCAACGAGTTCACAGACTACTCCGGTGGGAAAGAATTTCCGCACGCTAAATGGCCCGCTCGCGCACACTCGATTATTTTTCCCGCGATCTCAAAACGCGCTCTAGAGACGGAGCAGCGCGACGCAGAGCGCCACGACAATAAGCACCGAATTTCAGCTGGGAGCATCGTGCCTGGAATGAACGTCATGGCTGCTAACCCGACACGGGGTCCAAGGCGGAGCCACGCTACGAAGGGCCCTACAAGGTCGTGCGCGTGAACAAGGGTGGGGCCTACGTGCTACAGGATCAAACTGGTCAGTTGCTCGGGCGCAACTGCGCGTTGAGCCAACTCAAGCCCATGTCGACAGCTGCTCGTGATGATTTGCCCGAGTCGCTGGTCGTCAAGGCCATTCCGAACCACCGCGACGGTCCCAACGATCGACAGTACCTCGTGCAGCACGCTGCAGGTAGTAGTACAGACAACGACGGGAAAAGACGCCACACTATAAAAAGACGCCCACCTTTTGTTGAGGTTCGTTTTCCAAGTCAAATATTTTTAACCAATCGTACACAAGTGCTGATGACTGGATGCTGGCCTCCTCTCGGTACGGAAGCCTCCATTCTCGTGACTTCACGTTTACTTTCGGATGGCACCCCAACGCTCCTACTCCATACGGACTAAGCGTGAAGCGATCAAGATAGCTGAGTCGCTGGGCTGTCGAGCTGCTTCACAGCAGCTCCAGATTCCACGGCGTACTTTGCGAGATTGGCAGGACAACAAGTCCAACATCGAGAGTTTTAAAGGCCACCACAAAAGCAAAACGCTGAAAGGACAAGGCGCGAAGGGCATACTCCCTTTGCTCATGATCTCGTGACTTTCATGAAAGACGTGAGACGAGAAGAGGAGGTAAGCTTGCTTGTGTGTGCTAACTTTTATTGCGGACTAATAACTGTGTTCTGGTAATGTTAAAAGTATTTGTGCACAGGCTTAATGATTCAATACATGAAAGAGCAGCAGCCCCGCTGGCTCCATGACTATCTTGCTCACAAGGAAACAGTAGAAAAGGGTTTGAGCGCTCTCATGAGACTCTGCCAGAGATTCGCTGCACGGTAAATAATTTGTGTGAAAGTTTTGCTGGGCATGTTTCTAATAGTTGTTATATATATGAGCAGCAATGGGTTTTCAGCTCAAAAACCTCAGTACGCGAAACGGAGCGAAGAAGCAATGCTTGAGACACACTGGCAGTTTGCCTCGAAGTTTTGGGACGAGTACGGTTCGTTCCCACCAAGTGCCATCTATAACGTAGATGAGACGACTGTCTACTTCGATATGCCGCCTCTCAAGATTTGGGCTTTGCGAGGTCGGCGAGGGTCTGCAAAAGTAAAACGCACCAAAAACACTCTGGTCGATTGACAGCAGTTATAACAGCCCGGGCGGACGGTAAGTTTCATAATTTTTTTTTTTACATTGCCAAAAATAATCAAAATGTTAGGAAAAAACTTCCGATTCTTTTCATTATCCGCGCAATGCCAGGAGGTCCTGTAGATAAAGAAGAGCTGAAGACATACCCTGCTGGCCATGTCTACACGGTGCAAGAACACGGCTGGATGGATGCGACTGTTTGGTCGTTCTACGTGCGCGCGCTGCTTCAATACGAGATCGACGCCCCTTCAGTACTCATGCTCGACAACTTCGATGCTCACGTGTCCCAGAAGGGACTTGACGTGGTAGCGGAAACGACATCGGCACTTGTGTGCCCGCTGCCGGCAAATAGCACATCTATCTGCCAGCCGCTCGACGTAGGGGTCATGGGACCATTAAAGAAGAAGATTACAGCCAACTGGGTGGCTGAAACATGCAAGACCTCGAGCGGAGTCGCTGGTCCAAGCCACAGCACAGCCCCGGTGGAGAACTGCGTCGAGTGCGGGAAGGCGGAGACGTGCTCATGCTGGGATGACTGCGTGTGCTGGGAAGAGTGTCTCTGCGGCAGAATGTGCCTCTGCATAGAGCGATGTGTGCGCGCCGCGTGTGGCCGGGACAAGAACAACTGGGGATCAGGAAGTCATAAACCGGAAGAACCAGCCTCGGGCTACTGCGGAAGAGAAGAGGCGTGCTACAATCGAGCGTATGATCAAGGCTTGGGATGATCTCACAAACGATGTGATTGTCAGGAGCTTCGAAAAGGCGATACCAAAATATCCGGTAGTTGAAGTGTACATGTAATTCTTTGTAATGATGAGCGCTTTGTCTATATTTTAGTAATGGTTTTGTGCTGAATTTGGCCAATCAATTCAGTGGGCGGATTTCTCTATCGCCGAAGGAAGAGCGCAATTTGTATGGCGGATGTTTTTCAGATAGGGGCGTATTTTCCCGTCGTTGTCTGTATGCATTGTACCAACCCTATACGCATCCCAGCAGGTGTTCCTGTCAACAAGGTGTCTATTGGACAGTAAACAACTTCACTCAAATAAAAGGGCACTCACCATTCACAAATGAGCACGCCCCAAAACTCGATTCCATTATCAAATTAGCCTCAAAGCTCTCACATCAAATCTGCAATCTCCGCGTTCACGGACTCTTGCAGCCTCAATGCGCCGTAGCTATCTCGTTGTTCTGGTTATAGCGACGTTAGCGGCATGCACTGCTGGGGTCACCAACATTGGCGAATCTGCTCAAGATCTCAACCAGGAGGCCACATCGAATCACGCACTTGTCGTGGGCCACAGAAAGCTCAGGGCGGACAAGAAGCCTTCCACGTTGACAATGAAGAGAGACTGAAGTAGATTTCACGGAGCGGTTCTCCATCCGGTTCGAAAAAGACCAGGTGGGCAGCCAACGTTGTTAGAAGTACACCGTTGGTGCCACGCGACTTGACTTGGCCATGAACGTTCGTGGGCGTGATCAGGAAAGCGGCAGGGTTTCTTCACAGGGCTTTGAACCAATCATAGATGGCTTGATCAGGCACATCCTTTGGGAGTCGGTTCAGATCGGCGAAGTAGAGCTTGTCATACTGGAATATTTCCGGATTGCATCTGGGGTGTCGCAAACTTGGAGCTGCAGGTTCCCGAGACGAGTCAGCGCATCATCCGACGTGCATACGAAAGAGATGCCGCGACGGGGAACACGATTGAAGTCCGGAGATGGACAAGGCAGTCACGCCAGACCGCTGGTTGCGAGTCAGATGCCAGCGAACCCAGGATCTCGTCGATGTGCTGTGATCCGTGGATAGACGCGCAGCTGGGATCCATTGCGCAGTTCTTGGCTGCGACAGGCGTGGGTAAAGGCGCGAGCGCAGCGAAGCGACGATCGGAGTCCGACGCCGCGATGTCGTCGAATCGATCGAGACTTGTCTCGAATTGGGAATCATCAGGCACCCACCGCGTGGTGGGGCGCCGTGGTGGAGGCTCGGGGCCTCGGTGGCGTGTTCGAGCAGCTACCATGTCGACCGGTATGAAGGTGGTGCAGCCAAGCAGATCAACTGTAGTGGAGTAAGAACTACCCGCAACTTCTTCAAAGGACCTTACGGCACGT